>CAIGRE010130466.1:0-14483 GCA_903798275.1 Fraxinus angustifolia subsp. syriaca
CATGTTAATTAATTTTTTTAATTCCGCATTAAATACCTATCCACCCCCTCTAGATATTATTAGGGTCAAACTTGTGTTTTTCAGAAGATATCTTTGCTCTTTACCTAAATGACAGGCTACGAGCCTGCCACGCAAGCACCGACTTCCCTAGGCAATGAAGCCAACTACCATCGCCTCAATTGCCTTCTATAACAAAGCGTTGAAAATGCAACCCGGCATCTCGTCAACAGCAAGATTTGAGTCGATATAACTCTATGAACTTGTCACTTCTCCTATCTGAGAACCAACCCTTAACCACATTGGATAGGCCTGGAGTTCGAGATAGTTAGTGTCCGAAGCCTAATACTTCATGCCAACTATAGTTGACATTTGAGCCACACACTATGGGATCGACGTAACATCTCTACATGAGTGGTTGAGCATCCAATCTCTCATTTTATGATGCTTAGGGGTCGCAGACCCATGATACCTAAGATGCAACGTGGTAACATGATTGAGTTTGACTAGTGAGCCGTTGGGATGATATCACGTGTTAAACATGCGGAGAGCTTCTGTTCATCCCCTTTGCCTATACTTAGACATGGTGATATTGTGAAATTAGTATTCTCACTCTACAAATAAAAATTCTGATTCTCATTTTTCTTCTTTATTTGTGTCACTCCTACACTCGTAATATTTTGTCGTTGTTTTATTGACTTGTGCCTCAGCTGTCTTTGCTTGAATGTGCTTCGATCTTACGCATTTAACACTTGCATTCCAAGTCAGGGTAGTCACCTTCCCTTAATACCGGTGAAGAATTAAGGAAGCTAAAACATAGTTTTGAGGAGTGGAAAAAAGACTATAAAGTGCTGAAAAACAGGAAAGAGGTGTTCAATTTCTCTGATATATGAAATATCAAGCAGCTTTTAATTTGCTGTTTATCAGTCTTCTTGAAAACGTTTAATCCGCTTTGTAGCTTATGCTAATAACTACATGATTTAAATAAACTAGACCACAGTAAAATGTCTGAATACTATCCAATCAGCTGATCTTCTTGCTGCTTCTTCGTTTTATTTTGCCTGTTGGTCATAGTGGTTGACTTGTTATTACATCATCGTGCGGTGGAGTACTTATTTTTCGTCAATATTGAGCATAAAAAGGTTGAGCCTGCACAATGTATTAAGTTGCAGCTTTAGCAAATTCAAGATGTTACGGATTTCTTGGCCAGATCATTAACAGGTTGAATTACTGAAAATAAGGTTCTTTTGCAACTATCCTTTTGTTCATTGACTTGAGAAATCAATAGTTTATAGTTGTATTATAACTACACATTCAGGCATTCCAGTATTTTAGTAACAGGGTTGTCGAGGTGGTCCAACAGGTTCTCAAGAGGGCCTTTTCCAGTGACAATAGCTTGTACGAAGAATCCAAACATGGAGAACATAGCCAATCTTCCATTCTTGATTTCCTTCACTTTGAGCTCAGCAAAGGTGACCGGGTCATCGGCTAGGCCAAGAGGATCAAAGTATTGACCACCAGGGTAAAGGTTGTTGCCCTCTCCAACTCCAGGAAGACCATTGATTCTAAATCCTTCAACAAGTCCCAATAGAACAACTTGGAAGCCAATCACTGCCAGAATGCTTTGGGCACGAACAAGATTAGGGTGGCTTAAATAGTCAAGTCCACCTTCAGAAAAGATTTGAGCTCCAGCCTTGAACCAAAAAGGCTCTTTGAAGTCTACTTTAACCCATTTTTCAAGAACTTCAGGGGTGATGCATCCTAGAGCTCTAAGCATTGCCCATCGCCCGTGGATAACTTGACAAGTAAAAAAATAATCTCAACAACGATAATTGCCAAAGTATTGTTGTTACTCATATTATGAAAATTTGTATACCTCAAGTACTCTGTTCCTAGCAAAGGCCTCGGGATCGGCCGATAAACCTGCAGTGTTCCATCCATAATCACCCGGGAATTCTCCCGTCAAGTATGACGGAGTCTGAACCGAGAAGGGTCCTAAATATTTGACGCGGTCCTGCCCCTACCATAAATCGTTACCTTGTCAAATATAAGAAGTCAATTTTTTTTCTTGTTTGGGCTGGGGGGTGTGCTGAGGAAAAACATACCATGGTGTATTTCCCATTTCCCAGAGACAACATCCCTAAGAGGGCTAGCATTCTTGGTTTGGCCCAAGAATGGAGTTGCCTTAACAAGAGTGGAGGAGATGATAGTGGCAGCCATTGATGCCATTTCTTCTTAAAGTTTAATGCAATTGAGCAGTTGCTAGAATACAATATGGACTAGTGAGGGACACTGGCTTTATGTGTTAAAGACAATGAGACTCAATGATGACTGGTTAAGTTTGCACACATCGAAATTCTGGCTGTTGATAATTACATGTATATCATCAAGCAATTACAAGACATTAAAAGATTACATGTATCTCCAACTCATCATTCTATCCACAGTTTATCTCTTCTTCTATATTAATTATTACATACGAGAATTGATATTGGATTAAACTGGAAAATAATGGGTACCTAGGACCACTATTATTCGAAGTTCGAATATGCCAGTATCCACTACACGTGCTATTGTAAAAACAAGAATCACATTGAATTTTTGCATATATAGAATTGAACTTGTATCCAAGTTTGTCCTTTACAATGGTGCAATATTCACATGATCATTCAACACAATTTGTGTTGTAGGAATACTTGCAACAATAATGACTCAATTCATATTTTTTTGTAGATTTGAGATGAACTACATAATTTTTTTCTTAAAATTCTATTGGTAAAATATTTAACGTAAATTAACCAATTTAGGTTAGATGTTTAGATGATAAGTACATTCACTCTCAAATAGGGTATAGATATTCAGCATTGTATATAGAATTGGAGCTGAAAAATGTCAAAGAAAAGTCTCTACAGAAAAAGAGGTAATGGGAGTAGTAAATGAAATTAGCGTAGAATTGTAAAATGTGCAAATGCGGTGAGCGTGGATCGAACACGCGACCTTCAGATCTTCAGTCTGACGCTCTCCCAACTGAGCTATCCCCGCGGTGATGTTTATTCTCGCGACACTTTCATATTTTCATTTATCTTCACACCAAGATTCAGCAACACCAAACCCTATATGCATTGCAAGCTGATTTCCACAATGGAAGATTCAAAATTCTCCCCAACCAACAGTTATGTTCTCATTGATTCTTGACTTTCTTCATAGGTTTACAAAATAAATAAAATCCAAAGCACAAAAGAAATGGGAAAATTAAAAAAGACGCCTCAACTTTCAAATGCCAGTCCTGAAGCATATACAAAGAATGGCGATGAAAATTTCCAGAGGAAAACTACCAAACCTGTCGACCATTGGGCCTTTTTGGTAGTTTCACAAACTCAATTTCTTGTTATTAGTAGGGGTGTTGAAGTTACTGCTTAATCTTGATAAAAATAAAAAAAAATTGAATCTTGGTTTCTTTGTACTATGGCTTTTCAATGTGGCTTCTGTGTTGATTTTATTAATATGCGAATAATTTTTATAACTGGGGATTTTGCTGCGTTGATGAATTGATGGCATTTCTGTCATGATCGGATTATGATATTATTTTGAAGATTTCGATTCTTTTCTTCGTCTTGTTATGTTTTTGTGATTTGTTAGTAGTTTTCTTGTTATTGGAATTTATGATGCATTCAACTAGTCCCCACTTTTATTGTCTCTGATTTTTCTTCTTATATTTGGATTTTTGTTTGATTTACACTATTTATTTATTTATTTTCTTTTCTTTTCTTTGTTCCACTAGAGTTCGTTTTATACACCTTACTCTGCTGATTAATATTTTCAGGATGAAATCGAAGCGCCCACATGGGTTGATCTTGCTCTGGAATGTGACTCAAAGTACCAGGACAAGTAAATTTCTGCAGATTATGCAATTTTATTAAATCCCATTGTCTTTTCTCAGGCAATAGATGAGGTGATTAATCATGCAGCTTGAATTCACTTTTATCTTTATCTGTTACATTGCAGGGATGATGAGTGGTTTCACACGTGCCACCAGTAAGTATTTTCGAATATTAAGCATTTGACTGATATTCAATATATTTTACTTGGAATGTTGAGCTTTGTTACTTGGTTTCATGATTTTTGTCCTAATAAAATCTATGTAATGTCAGGTTCCATCAGTATTCTTCCCGAGAATTGATTTCTGTATTTTCTCATTCTGGCGAGTGTTGTGCAAACTCAAACTTTGGCTTACAGGGACCATGTTCTCCAAAGCTTCCACCATCAGTCTCAAGATCAAGAGGCACTCATTGCAAGAGCATGGAATTGGGACAGGGAAAGCGTAAGATCACATCAAATAAGATTCATCTGGTTAAAAATTTAAGCAGCAAATCTTCATCTATGAATTCAAGATCTGATAATGCTATCAAAGGTAAACTGTCAGATGGAAAACTAAAAGGGCACGTGAATTCGATGTCCGATTTAGTTGGTGAAAGCTGCTTGACTGAAACTTCTGAACGAGCTGATCGAGAACCAGCGACTGGTTTCTGTTATCAAGAAACATGTTCAAAGTCTTCAGCTTTTAGTCGAGGTGAAAACAATTCAATGAGCACTATTACATCTGAATCTACGGAACAGCAATCTATGGAGGTATGCAGCCAAATATTTGGTAACTCTAGTGGGTTATTATCATCTCTTAGGGTGAGTCTTAGGAAAAGTTGTGTTACAAGACAAGCATTAAGGGTGGAGGTTAAGAATCAGATGCAGTCAGAAGGTCAAACATCTTCTTCAAGTAAATCCAGTGTTGGGTCCTCTTCAAATCCTAGTTCTGATAGGAAGAACCTGACAGTAAGACAGAACAAAGAAAAGACACCAGATAGTCAGAATGTTATGAGAATGTCTCAAGCTCCAACTTACAAACTGAATAGATCACATATCTCCAGGGCGCCATACGTTCAAGCTCGGAATATGATTTGTAAGTCTAACCGGGACATCAAACAGGAAGCTACAAAAGCAAAGGTTTTGGTTCCTCATATAGTCAATGAACGTGCTCCTCTATCTATGGCTACAACATCTAAAAAAACAGTACGAGCTGATCATTTCGATAAAACTCATGGTGGTGGTAAAGAGAATGTGACTGGAAGTCTACGTTTGGGTATGAAATCAAGCAGAAGAGAGAACAGAGCTGAACGTGCCATGCCAGATCAAAAAGTAATGACAATGAGACAGCAACAGAAAAGTGATGGAAAAAAATTGGTTGGCTTGAAGGTACATTTCTTTGCTGTTAGCTAATTGGCCTCTATTTCTTGTTTTGAACTGCTTCCATTAAGACAGTAACTCTTGCTTTTAGATTAAGAACTAGAATTTGGTTGTGTCATTCCATTAGACTAAGAATTTCACAATTCGTTTATCTCAAATCCACAGTAATTCCAATAATAATTGAATCTTTAACAAAGTACTCATTGTCAACATTCCTTGAGCAGTAATCAGGGGTGCTGGAGCCAGGATTTATAATTATGGGTGCTAATCTTGCTAAGGGGAAAAATCTTTTTTGTTGGGTTCTTGACAGCTTATGTACAAGAGTGAGCATGTGCCAATTTACAAATATAGATACAGATGTTTACAGTTTCATCCCGATTTACAAATATAGAGAAGCATTATTTGCATGGCAGAAAGTTGGGTTAGCTTTTAAAGTGAAAAGTTACTCAAATAATGGCTGCCTTGCCGGAGAGAGACGAGTAACATTAGAAATACAGATAATTCTTTAAACTAAAATACTAAAAAATAATATTTTCTAAATGGAGTTGAAAAGAACATCTCTATTTCCAATATAAATTAAACGAATAGGAATTTAGATCTAGCTTAGCAGTTGCTGAAAATATTAACTGAAGATGAAAAAGAAAATGTCTTTGTTCATTTTGTTGCCTAGTAGAGCCAACAAATGGTGCTAAAATCAATATTATCAGTTATGAATAAATTTTGATAAGCTCGGTGTGGAGGGACAATAAGAGTGACGAAATTAGATAATCACAACCAAAATGGTGCCATTTACTTGAAGTATTTGACACGATTTTATCCCTATTGGAGACACCTGGAGGCAGATGGAAGAGATACAGCATGTTTGGCAAAAAAAATTGCTTTCTTATGAGCTGGGGTCCCACAAATTGCGTGGAGCGGAATCCATAAGCCCAGCTTATAAGCCAGAAAAGCTGGAACCCGAGCGCATAAAAAAGCAAGTTTCTTTACTAAACATGCTCATGATGTTACTACAAAGAGGATGATGAACAGGATACATTGATCAAATTTAAAATTAGAGACAAATAAATATATGGACCAATTGAGTTTCTCCTTATTGCTTGTCTGAATTAAAATTGAAGAAATGCAAGGAATCTCAATAAACTGATTGGCACAGTAGATGCATGTCGTTTATGTTTTGTGAAACCCATATTCAGAGTTGGTTCAAAGTTCATGTTCAATTTTTATCTCTTTGTTGTTGGTTAGGCTACATATGATTATCTTTGTCGATGATCATACTCTTCTCTCTGTATTGATTCTAGTGGTAGAGATGTAGAGTTTCTCTCTTGGCTTGTGGTCAACATATCATTATCAGTCAATGTAGCTCCTTCAATGACCAAAGTCTCTGTTATTTGTAGCCTTTGTTGTGACATGGTGAATGTCAGTTCGTTTGTATTTAGCAACAGGCAGTTGATTTGAATTGAACGTAATAATTCTAAATTATCTATTAATAAACTAAACTGATTATAATTGTGCTTTGTATTCCTATCTTTATAGAAATATCTTAGTGGGATTCAGTAGAAGTTGTTCAAACAGAGGACTTTCAAACTGCCTAAGGTAGGGCATTAAGGCCAAAAGTTTAACTGCAATCCAATTTCCCCATGTGCAGGAACAGAGCAATGATCCACGTAAAGTGAAAAAATCTGCAAATATGGTTAAGAAGGCTTATTTCCGCTAGGAAATCAGGGTATGTAAATAGACTAAAGCCCTATCTTCAATTTAAGCAAGCTAAAGACCAAATGAAATGACATGATCGGTAACTTTTGAGACCTGAATTTTGTTCTTGCTATCTACGGTCTCTTTGCTTCAAGGAGGCGTGGTTTGTATGCAATACTAGGACTGGACGACTTAGTATCGAGGATTTTAGCTTCTTATTGTTTCTTAATGTTGTCTAGTATTTTCCAGTTATTGTTTTGAATGGCATTTGACTGTAAGAGTTGTATTACTTTTATACAAATTATGATTACCAACTCTGCGGTTTGGGAGGCTTGTATTTTGCTTTTCAATAGAACATATTAGATAAGGGAGTCAATGGTATCTAAGTTTTTTGACGCACCCTCTGAGATAGTCTTCTTCGATCCGATGAAATGATTAATCAAAAATAATGAGTGGTCATTGATATAGACGCTTTCGAGATCCCATTACTGCAGTGGAAAGGGGAAATACTTGTTGCCTGGGACAGCTTCGTTCCTTAGCATTTAAGGAAAGTTGTCTACGGCATCTTTCTATATTGTCATTGTGCACATTTATATGGTTAAGATTCGTTCCTTGTACCATTTTCAATAGGACCCAGATTTGGACGGTTGAACTACGTGTGCTCAACTCCTCCGTTTTGGTAACGACATGTTACCCAATAATATGTACTCACTTGCCCTAACCTTATATAATATTTTTATTTGTTCACGGACCGACTGTTCGACTTAATAAAATAAAAAATGATGAGTTTTAATGATACATATATGATCCATTAGCCATTTTTTTTCCTCTATAGCACCTCTCTTCTCTCTCTACTCTATTTCTCATTTTATGTAGTTTAATAACACACCTGTTCTTATCTCTCCTTACTCAACAACGAAGAAAATCAAACTTATTCTCTTCCGTCAACGGAAGCATCATCGTCAGACCGAGACAACACGTCGACAATGGCACGCAGTCTCTTCACCTGTTTTGGCAAAGGCTCTAGGCACCAGAAGCGTGAAAATTCATATGAAAATGCAACCTCGGACATGGCGGTGGAGGAGCAACAGAGAGGCGGGCCGGTGGTGGTGGAGCTCTTCTCATCACAGGGTTGCGCCACCTCTCCAGAAGCGGAGCTGCTCTTCTCACGGCTAGGAAGGGGTGATTTCGACCTCGAGGTGCCGGTGATATTGTTAGCCTACCATGTTGATTATTGGGATTATATGGGCTGGAAGGACCCTTTTGGGTCCAGCCAATGGACTGTGAGGCAAAAGGCCTATGTTGAGGCCCTGAACCTTGATACGATGTTCACACCCCAAATTGTGGTCCAGGGCCGAGCCCAATGCGTTGGTGATGATCAGGATGCTTTGTTATCCTGCATCGCGTCTGCACCGCGAATCCCTGCTCCATCGTTCCAGGTCTGCAAATCTAATGTATAGTACACTTTGCCAGTATTTGATTAAGATAAAAATCAAATTTTTAGTAGATTTTGACGAATGTTGATGTTGGAGTATGTGGCTGGGCACATGAAATTTGACTTAAATTTTAATCAACTTTTGTAGTCGAATCAAATAGGGACTTTGCATGCAAGTTTTCATCGGTGTATATAGTTTAATCAAATTCATAAATCACGTCACTTGATATTACTATTGCCAGGCAACATTCCAAAGGACTATGCCAGAGTCCTTGCAAGTGTCTCTCAAAGGAGCTTTAAGGGCTAAGGGAGATCAACAAGGTGCCAATGTCATGGTTGCTCTATATGAAAGCGGTTTAGTGACAAATTGTCCAAAGGGAGTGAACAAAGATCGTGTCCTGGCCAATGACTTTGTTGTAAGGGGGCTTCAAAAACTCTGCGCAGTTAAAGATATCTCTAGTAAAAAAATGATTTCTGTTAATTTTTCTCTGTGGGAAGGTTTCAATAGTAATAAATGTGGCGTTGTTGTCTTTGTAGAAACGGTTTCTCATCAAATTTTGGGTTCGCAGAATTTTCAATTGTCGGATATTGTGTGAGGTTTTTCCCAACTGGTATATACCATATGTGTGGAAGTTTAGATGATGTTATTTTTCTATCTTGGTTTTATATTTGATTGCAAGGTTATGAGATGAGGATGTATTTTGGTAGAATGAATTTTGATTTGAAATTTGGGATTTTTGAACTTTCATATGACGTTGATCAATACATATGCATATTTGTTTGATTCTTTTTCCATTTCAAATGATTTGGGTTGAAGAAATAAATATAAATAATTATTTTTCTCGATTTAAAAATTAAAACATTTAAATAAAAATATCGAGGAATTTACATAGTCAGAGATAGCCTGTAATCCCAATTCTCTTTCTCGCTGAAAGTCAACTTCCAATATAACTAAAATACTAAGGACATTCAACAAAATAAATTTTAAAATGGAGAAAATTGGAGCACTTTTGCTATATAGTTTAAAGCGGAGGCGGATGCCCTTCATAGGCATGAAATTAGTCAGTGTTAGTAGAGGTCTATATGTTAATTGCAGGGTTTAATGCACTTCAAGTCCCTAACTTTGAACAGAGTTGCATCCGGGTCACTTATATTCAATTTGGTGCTATCAAACCATGCAAATTCGATTTGCTTACAAATTTGGTAACTTGTATTCAGTTTGACGCAATGAGGTCATTGAACTTTGATTAGCTTGCAAATTTGGTCTTGTTTCCACTTTATTCGTCAATTAATTAACGTAATATGTTGATCTAGACGTTAAAGCTAATGGATGACTAGTATGCACATGCAACAAAACTATACGCATCGCCTATATTTAAAGTAAAAGGTCATATTTTTAAAAAAAAAATGTATGAATTAAAGGCACATTTCTACCTGACGACTATCTTTTAGTTTAACGTTCATATAACATATTACACATTAATTAAACTAATGGCAATAGAAAAAGAGGTGACTATTTCTTTTTTTATCAAACTGAAGGAAAAAAAAGACTAAAATTACATAAAAATTGATTAATTACCTGATTGGTGACTGAACTTTGCGTAAAATATTCAAGGGGTTGTCGAACTTCAAAACTTTTCCCATTAACCTTTGAACTTTATAAAATGTAATATCATCCATCATTGTAAAGTAGCGACTAACTTGGAAATTTTTTAAGTTGTCAGTGATGAATGTGATTACATTTTGTAAAGTTCGATAACTAATAGAGAAACTTTTGAACTTCAATGACCAATCAAGTAATTATCCCTAGTATGTTGATATATCAAATCTAACACACCGTGCAAGAGATATGTCAACAACTCAGGTCTTACAACTGATCATTCAATCAAGCAGAGACCCTTCTCATTGTATGCTTAAAAGATATTGTCAATCCATTATCCATACTCGTAAATTTTCTTATAATACAGCTAAGAGAGACAGTTGCCCTAACTCGATTGTGCACAGCTGTAGATTGTTAAACTATATAAACATTAACCAATCGACATAACAACTAATTATAACTCTAAATGTTCCAAAATTCAAAATATTCATGAAAAGCATGCTGATTGACACCAGTATTCCTGTGGCGTATATTCACCTCACAAACAATGATCTCTACGAATATTATTCTTCTCTACATTGAACCCTTATTCACAATCCCGAGAAATGGATTAAATACAGAAGGGATGAGATAAGGTTAGAAAATCCCCTTTGGAGAAACTTTACACCGAATCCACTGCCTCAACCTGCTGCCGAGCAAGATATTTCTCCCGTCGCTCTTTCTGAAAACAAGATATGAAAAGTATGATATGAGGAATGAAATTGGAGAAAAATTGAAGTAGGTATAAGGCTATCACCACATACATATTATAATCTCAAATGGACATTCGACATAAGCGTCAAATACTTACCCATTCATCTATCACAAGACCTTCTCCAATGACTAGTGGACCTGCATCAACCTGAGGCTTCTTGCGTGCTTCCGTGGCAATATCAGCTTCAGCCAATTGACGCTTTAGTTTTTCTAGTACCTTAAATGACGAAAAACAAAGTGAAATAGTAATAACCTGAAAATCAAGGGAATATCATGTGATGATAAATTAGATGGGAATTGATTCTTACAGGACTAGGGCGTCCTGGATCCAAGAAGACAACTCGCAATATACGCTCAACAGTTACCTGATCCTTTTGCTCATCAAACTGCGTGAAATAAAAAATAATGAATGAATAAAAACCAATCAAGCTCTAGATAAGCTTTTGTAATTCAGATTTATTTCCCCGAGGAATAAAGTCAATATTCTATAACACCTAGAGGAAATCTCACAATCTGCATCCCAAGATACTGAAGCAAAAACCACAAGTATCAGCAGTACTAGTTATAGAAATCAGGCCAGGACTGAAGCATTAAGAATTTGAAAAATTCTCCTTCGCAGAAACATGTGTACATGAATTGCAAAAGGTTGAATATATGCACTCACTTGAGCAACACATCTCAAATAAATAATTCAACTCGCAAATATCGGATGAAATTTAATGAAGATCATAGGAAAAGTGGGACATTAATTTTTAAAAGATCCGTAGTCCCAGAAAACCTTGTACATATAACATGGAAACGTAGTAGCTGCCTCAGACTACATATCTGACAAGCTTGAAGGTGCACAAAAACATTGTTGAGTTGAAAAGTAACTCTACAACAGAGACAACACAACAACATGCATCTCCTCTTATTTTCTAGTTTCTATTCAATGATTGCTACTTCAACCTCCCCAAAAATATAATAGGACAAGAAGTTAATCTGATTAGAGAAATCCAGAAAACGTATAATATTGATACAGAACGTTATAATAATCAAAATAAAGCAAAAACAAGAAGAAGAAAAAAAGGTGCTCCATTTTCGCAAAATAAAAGTAATTCCATTGATAAGTTTGATAAATAAATAATAACTCAAATGCAACAATGGCAATTTGGCATGGAATTCATACAAAATCCTATTATGGCATAACTACACCAAAAAATTAGCTTGATGACAGCCAAAAGCATGTTCCCTGTAAATAGAATACAATGGGGGATGTGAAGGGCAGGAATGGCTTGAGACCTCTTAATCAAGATTAACCAATTGTGAACGGTTCATTAGAAAAGCATAAACATAACTCAAACACAGCTATCAAGTTTAACTGTAGCAAATGACAAATTGGCAGGCAAGTATTAAGTAGAGCTCAACCATACCAATTCCTTTTAATTATCACAAGCTCTATTGAATACGTGTGAAGGTAAAGTATTATGCACCTGTCATGTAGTTATATAAAGATCTACAATGATAATAACTGTGTAATGAAACTGATGTGAATTATTTGTTCTCTATCTACGCTTCTTAAGTATCCTTGTTGGAATAAAAAATTTCATTAGCCATTATGCAGAAACATAGCAGGAAGTTTAAATTCGTAGAACTATAAAATGGAATCATGAAATCATTAAACAAGCTTAACCATATTCTAATGTGCAACAATGTAAACAACACAAACTCAATAAGACCAAAGATCCTTGCCTCTAGATGACAGACACCAAATTTCTTTTGCAACCAGCAACGCATTTATACACATGGACCCACAAATGACATTATAAAGAACAGAGTCTCAGCAACAGCCTTTATAATAATTGAATAATTACAGTACATATCATCGAATTTCTTCATAGTTAAATTATTACTTGCCAAAATGACATTAGAGTACAAAAGCTCACCAACTCAGGCACGTAATCCATGCCGTCTTTCACCTTCAGACTCATGATCTTGAACTTGACCTTGCTCTTCTGACCTATAGGCTTTTCACTGTTCTCTGGGTGCTCCACAAACTTGTACACTGGAAAAAAGATACATGAATTTAACAAGTACATTTCTGATATTTCAACCTGAACACAAATATAGGCGCATTTGCATTAAGTTTGACTGCACAAAAAGACAGGTGAAAAAAATAATTACCAGTAGCAATGAGGCTTTCTCCAGGAGCAAGGATACCTCCAGGGGGTCGCATATAACAACTTTTTGGTGCAGTAGTTTGAAACTAAAGACAAAATATAACAGTCAACTTTTCCCGTGTCACTTGTCTAGTTCACACAGACTGATAAAATATATCGCATTTCAATGTTACAAGTCATCAGCATTTTTTGTTGTATGAATGTTTATAGGATCTTACATAAAGATTATACAATTATTTCAAAAGAAGTTAATATAGTTGCAACATTATACACGGACCAAGAAACCTTTCTGCCATTGTATTAAAATATGTTGACTCTCCTAACTTGCAGACAATTTACAGATGATGACGATGATAATAATAATAATAGTAATAGTAATGGTAATGGTAATAAAAGGAGATTAGACTAATTAGAAATGAAGATTGTGGACAAAGGACTCAAAATATTAATAATTAATAAGGCCAAAACAATACCTTGAAAGCAACGTAAGACTTGCTGGAATTCTTAATCCTAACGGCGCTCCTAGCCTGATTTCCTGGCTCATCTTCAATATGCACATACAGAGAAAAGTATAATTAAACAATGAATTAAGTACATTATAGAAAAGCTTAAATGAGGACAGATTATTTTCAACCATATCGACACATAAGTAGTAAAATCAGAAAAGTAATTGTCTAAATACAGGATTGATAGTGAAGACAACGCACAAGGAAAGTAGAGATTATTAGAAGGATCGAAACGTAGTCGACGTCGAGCAGTGAGAATCGATCTGGCGACTGAGGATACGGTGGAGGCAGAGCGGGCATCAGAAGAGACGCCGTTGTGGTGGTAGTTATTCTGCGAGTTGTTGTGAAGATTCTGAGTAGAGGAGGAGGAAGAGGCCGTCGCTGATTGCCAAATCGGGCAGAGCCTCCACTTGTTCTGTTGATGTTGACCATCGGTGATCGCCATAGCCTGGTGCTTATCCGCCTTTCGCCGTCACCGGAATCTGACGTAATTTCCCAGCTGTATTTTATTTCACGAAATTGCGTTGACTAAATGTTTGAGATGTCAAAAGTCAGAGAGCAGTATTTATAGCATCCGAGTTGTTTATCTTTATATCTGTTCATCGCACGCGGGAAGAAGAAAGTGCGTTAGTCGGACTTTTAATAATGGTATTAAAACGGATTGACTTAGAGATTTGACGTCCGTTCACACGCCTTGGTTTTTTCACTCGTGGAGCAGTTCAGGTAGATTTGACCCCTCCTATTGTTTGAGCTTCATCCGCTTAATGAAGTTTTGGAAAAAAAAAAAAAGAAGGTATTTTGGTATAATAATTTTTTTAGAGAATATGGTTAAAAAGTAAAGAAAATTTTGAATTCATGTGTGATATTTATTTAATGAAGGCCATGTTTGCCAACCAGTATTCGAAAATTATTTTTATACATATTCATTTTCAATCACATATCACACATTAAAATATTCTGCACGTACATCCAAAACTTTTACCTACTTTTTAAATGGTGAATGTTTTAATATTACTTGTGAATCCATTGAAACGTGCGATAACTTAGTTTATGCTTATTTAATTATCAACTAATAGTATATTAGGAAAAATTGGTTATAAGTA
>CAIGRE010130529.1:0-13351 GCA_903798275.1 Fraxinus angustifolia subsp. syriaca
TTCATTTTCAGATTTCAATATGGAAATGGATCTAGGGTTTTTATGTGAAAAGGATTTGAATAAAGTATATAGTTTGATTATTCCTTTTCAATTTTCTATCATTTGAATCATGGTGTTAAAAAATAGAAGGATAGGTTCGGCAGCCATGGGGAAGGAGCAAGGGAAGTTAATCCGTATGTGACTCTAATACCATAAGAATGTTTGATAAAACCACCACAATTTGAAGTGGTGAGTAATTTATTATTTATAGAAATTTACATATCAATTACAATTAATGTGAAATGTAAGAATGGAAAGTATGTACAAGGCAATCTCTAGAATTAAGGTCTGAATTAAGTCACGTATGGTAGGCCTCCTTAGATTAAGGCAGAGTATCCTCAACAATAACAATATTTATAGTCAAGTCAGAAAATTTATCCAATAACTTGGTATGGTCCCAATCCTCAGTAATTAGATTGATTATTTACTGTCATGCATTGAGATAAGATTCAGACAACATCATCACCTAACCAAGTTTGATTCAGTCCCAAAAACAAAAGGGGAAGCAACATGTCTACCACTAAGAAAATTCAAAACATTCACACGATCAAAACGAACACCCTGGTGATTATTGACATAAAAGGAAAGAAAGTGCAAAGAAAAGATGTCTCCGCGTGAAAGAATTCTTCATTCACCAAGAATATAACAGACGTCAAGATAATTCATCTGCAAAAACAAAGCGATCGTCAAAACGGAGTCATACTCAATCTGAACACAAGTAGCAAGCCTGGCGCTGTTATAAAACACGAGTAACTATATTTTCCAACGTGAAATGATGAGTGCTGGGCCTCTAATCAAAATCAGCAGCAGTTATTTTTTTTTCCCCCCCTAGAATTTGCTACTTAAATGTGATTATTGAGCATTATATTTCAAAGTCAGTAGCAGGATCAGTACCTACGTCGCACAGGAATTGTATGTCAAAGCTCCAAGGAAGCCACCCCCACCAAAAAGGAAAATCACACAACAATATAAATGTAAAAAGATGGCTTGAACAAAAGTTTAAGCAAAGAAGCATGCTCTGTGATTGTGTAACGAAGAAGTATCAAGGGTTATATTACCCCCCCCCCCAAATGTTCTTGTGCTACTTAAGCATCCATTAGCGACCCTGAGGGGACTCGAACTGGTGACCAGATTCTTATCCTAAGTTTTAGGATAAGTAGAACTAAGATAAATAAAATAAAATAAAAAATGTTATTTTTATCACAGTAGGAAGTCTCATATGGTCTCAAAAGAGTGACTAACAAGTCATTCAAGTTCGACAATTAATAAGGAACGAAAATATACATCATTAAGTCGAGGTGACACCAATTGAGAACAAAATAAAGGCATTACAACTTAGGAGATTGGAACATGTCTTGCATGGACCTAAACAAACTCTCGCTCAAAAAGGCATAGTGATCCCAATAGAACAGGTTAAAAGGTAGACAAAAACTAACATGGTTCAATGTGAATGCAAAACACTTGATTCTCATTAGATCTTTTAACAATGTATCGAAAGGTTAAAAAAGGATTTATGTAACTAACATCAACTTTATTGAGGATAAATAAAATATTAGAATTTTGTAGGCATTTGTAGCAATTCTCCTCATCAACATATAATGAACTTTGGATGAATAGAAACTCGTCGACAAATAGAAACTAAAACGATTCTCCTGTCAATGATTAGCTTTGATCTCTAGCTTTTGTCATGGTACTTCCACGTTAAGCATGAAAAGTTTATTTTATCCTTCAAACCATAAATTTTTATGTAATTTACACCATTTCATGACATCCACACGAGTTATCCATCTCAAATTTCTACAGATGTTGAGAATCTGTTATTGTCTAGGTCGCACTTGTAAGAAACATTCAAGGCTAGTTTGAATTTTCTCCCTTCATGTACTTTTAATTGAGACTAAGTGAAGATTAACGAGCTAAGACATTGCACAGATTATATGCTTCAGCAGACTAATGTGGACTTAACAATACCCAGTAGTTGGAACAAAGATAAATCAATTTATCCTAACCACATTTGGTAACTAAATAATTTATATAAAACATAAAACAGGTATTAACTCGTTCCAAAAGTTGGTATAAATCAGGCTAAATTGGTATGTTGTAATGGAAACGTTCATGAGTGGTCCATGCCCATTTCATCTTTTAGACACTATTGTTATCAAAATCAGGTAGATGAAACAATTTGCAAAGATCAAAATCGAACAATAAAAATAATTTACCATATTGCTTCTAGGGTTTGTGGCAGAGTAACACTTACTTCCCAAGCCTCTGGGCTAAGGAAGAATTACACTTAACACACATTATAAAGCAGATTTAACAGCAAACTAGTTCATAGATAAACAAGCATCTAATCAGGCTTGGAAAAAAAAAACTAGTACTGATAAACAGCTGGACCTACCATCTACTAACAACATCAACGTCCAATATCACACCTATTGATATTAGATTGACAAGTTTGTTGTTATTAGACCAATATTTTGTTGTACTTATTCCTAGCTTAAGTTATAAATTTAAAATCAAGCATAGTATGGTCTTGTAAAAGGTTAAGTAAGCTGCCAAACAATGTCAAGTGGTAGTAGGTAAAGAGTTGTTGGCTAGACACATTTTGTGATGTATGAATGATTCATATATAATCCAGTGTATGCATTTCAAATTTGAATGAAAACGTTTAGTTTTTCTTCCTCTTCGTTTGTATATTCCTTCAGTGGTGTCAGAGCCATATCTAATCTTAGAAGAAGCTACTAGACTGGATTGTTCTGAGAGAAAACCAGAGAGCAACTATTCACTAAAATAGTCGAGTGATTTGTGAGTGTGTGATGGCTTCTAGTGGTTTTTCAGCACCATTAGCTTCTGTGTTCACAGGAGAAAATTATGATTTTTGGGCTGAAAGATGAAGGCTTATTTAAAAGCTTATGACCTATGGGAAATCATTGAAACGGGAATAGAACCTCCACCTCTCAAAGTAAATCCTACAATTGCTCAACTGAAGCAGCATAGTGAGGAAGTTGCAAAGAAGTTCAAAGCCATTTCTTACATTCAATCTGCTGTTTCTGATGGAATCTTTACCTGGATAATAATTTGTGAGATTGCTAAAGAGGCCTGGGATAGGTTGAAAGAGGAGTTCTGAGGCAATGAAAGGACAAGGCAAATGCAAGTTCTAAATTGAAGAAGAGAGTTTGAAACTTTGAAGATGAAGGAATCAAATACTGTAAAAGAGTTTGCTATACAGTTTGCTGATAGGCAAATGAAAGTGGTGAATCAAATAAGGTTGTTGGAGGATGATTTACTAGACAAGAGGGTTGTAGAGAAGGTTTTGATAAGTTTACCTAAAAAATTTGAGGCCAAAATTTCCTCTCTTGAAGACTTAAGAAACATGTCCAGCATTACCTTGTCCGAGCTTGTGAATGCCCTTCAAGCTACTGAATAGAGAAGGCTCTTTAGGAAGAAAGAACAGGTTGAAGGAGCTTTATTTGTCAAAGGAAAACATAAAACTCAAATGAGTTTTGGTATGAAGAAGCAACAAAATGAGAAGAAGGAAATTGAGGATAATAAAAGTGCAAGTAAAGGTAGAAAATATCCTCCCTGTCCTCATTGCAAAAAGAAGGACACTCTCCAAAATGGTGTTGGTACAGGCATGGAGTTCAATGCAGAGCTTGTAAACAATTTGGACATGTAGAAAAGGTATGTAAAAATCAAAAGGAGAAGAAGGACCTACATCAAGCTAAGGTTGTAGAAAATCAACAGCAACAACATGAGGAACATTTGTTTTCTGCCATAAATTTCAAAGTCTGCAATATAGTTGAAACTTGGTTGCTAGACGGTGGATGCACTCATCACATGACTTCAAACTCAAGTATTTTTTTTGAACTAAACGGTGCATACAGATCAAGAGTAAAGGTTGGAAATGGAGAATATGTAGTAAGTGAAAGAAATTAGAAAAATTTCTATGCAGACGCCAACAAGTACCAAATACATTTCAGATGTACTTTATGTGCCTGATATAGATCAAAATCTAGTTAGTGTAGGCCAATTGATTGAGAAAAATTATACCTTGATATTTAAAGATAATGGCTACATTATACTAGATGCAAGAAATCATGAGTTGATGACAGTTGAAATGAAACATAGAAGCTTTCCTTTCGAATGGAAAAATGTAACCTCTTATACTATTTCCAGTATTGTGATTGAATCTGCTCTATGGAACAAACGTTGTGGACATACAAATTTCACTTCACTCAAGCACTTGAATGAACTGGAACTTGTAGAGAATATGCCAAAAATATATGATGATGCTTGTGTATATGATGATTGTCAATCGAGAGAGCAAACAAGGCTGCCATTTCCTAAAAATCAGTCAAGAAGAGCTTCAAACAAACTGGAATTAATCCATTCAGATGTGTATGGTCCAATAAGAACACCTACCTTAAATGGCAGCAAATACTTTGTTATTTTTATAGATGATTTATAGGGGTGTGTTGGGTTTATTTTCTGAAAATAAAATTTGAAGTACTTGTTGTGTTTCAGAAGTTTAAAAATCTTATGGAAAATGAAAGTGATTGCAGGATTAAGGCTATAAGAATTGATAATGGCACTACATGTACTTGCAATCGGTTTGACAAATTCTGTTATGCTGTGGGAATCAAACACCAACTGACCATTCCATATTCATCTCAACAAAATGGAGTGTGTAAAAGGAAGAATATGATAGTAATGGAGATGGCCAGATGTTTGATGATAGAGAAGAAGGTACCAAAGGATCTTTGGGCTGAAGCTGTGAATACAACCATATATCTTCTTAACATATTACCAACAAAAGCTCTGAACAAGAACTTCTTATAAAGCTTGGTATGGAGTAAAGCCTGATATGGCACATCTGAAAGTGTTGGTAGCATCTGTTACCCTCACATTCTCGATGCAAAAAAGGATAAGTTGAGTCAAAAGGCAGAGGTTGGTGTCTTGGTTGGTTATTGTGATAATGCTAAGGGATATAGAGTGTATAATCCACAAGCCAAGAAGATGATATCTAGCAGGGATATCAAGATTGATGAGGAATCTTCATGGAATTGGGAATCAAATACTGTGAATAGATTGCAAATTCAAAGACCGGTTCCACAAGAAGAGGATATTATTATCAATGGAGATGAAGCTGAAGCTGATAGTGAATCGGACTCAGAAAATGAAGTGATTAAAATCATATCACTTGAAAATATATATGCTAGCTGTGCTTCAGCTGTGTTGGAGCCTTCAAAATTTGCTAAAGCAGTTAGTTCACAAGGCTGGATAGCTGCAATGAAGGATGAGTTGAAAATGATTGAAAGGAATGAAACTTAGGTGCTGGTTGACAGACCAAAGAATAAGAATGTGATTAGAGTTAAATTGGTGTATAGAACCAAGCCGACTCTTGATAGTTCAACCAACAAACTCAAAGCCAGATTGGTTGTGAAAGGTTATGCACAACAATATGGTATTGATTTCACAGATACAATTCCTCCGGTGGCCAGATTTAAAACAATAAGAGTGTTGTTTGCCATAGTTTGCTCAAAAAAGCTAGAAAATATATCAATTAGATGTAAAGTCAGCTTTCCTAAATGGATACTTAAATTAAGAAATTCTCATTGATCAACCAAAAGGTTTTCTTATGGTTAGAAATGAGAATAAAGTGTATTTGCTAATGAAAGCATTGTATGAATTGAAGTAGGCTCCAATGGCTTGGTATAACATGATTGATAAATAATTGGGTAGTCTTGGTTTCATCAAGAGTATGAATGAGAAAACACTTTATGTATAGCAAGTGGAGGAAGAAATGATCAGTATATCCTTGTATGTTGATGATCTTTTGGTCACAGGTAATATTAGTGCACTAATTGAAAACGTGAAAGAAGAATTGAAGAAAGTATTTAAGATCACCAACTTGGGTGAAATGAAATATTTCCTTGGAATGGAGATTGAACAATCACGAGAAGAAATCTTTGTTTGCCAAAGAAGATATGCTAAGGAAGTGTTGAGGATGTTTAATATGGAGAATTGTAAGCACTCATTTGGTTTAGAATCTGAAACTAATGAAAGAAGATGGAGCTAAGAGGATTGATGAAATAATCTATAGAAGTTTGGTTGGATGCTTGCTTTATCTAACTGTAACAAGGCCTAACATCATGTTTACTACAAATATATAATCCAGATTTAGACAAGAACCAAGTGAAATTCATTTTGAAGCTGCTAAAAGGGTTCTGAGATAATCACAATCAAATTCAATGGAGAATCATAATTTACTAAATTATTTCAAGGGTTTGCAATAACTTACTTCATGTGCCTTTGCATGAAGGGAGAATTCTTCGCGTCCTTATATACCAACAACAACATCCATCACATTATTACAATCAGAACAAGAAAATATGTATGTACAATACAGAAAATGAAAAATTAGAGGAAATTCAGACCGGTTAATCCGGGGGAGAATGATAGGAATGTAAAATGCATATTTTTCCTCCTTATTTTATATGCTTATATGATTAATCAATGCCAAAATATACTCATTACATTCATATTTTGATTTAGAAGGCAATTCTATGGATACGGCGTAATTCAGAAGAAATAAGCAAACAAGGGCCAAAATGAAAGAAAATGAAGTTCGTAGACTGAAATGAAAATACTTAAAAGTTATGTGGAACCTCAAGATGAAGATTTAAGAGTGTGAGAAGACAATCGTATGAAAAAATAAGTCAAAGGGATGAAATACAATCAAAGTATTATCACATATCAACTCATAGCCGAAAAAGTTATGCTTCGTATTTTCAGTCTCAGTTTGAAACCATTTTTGGCATACAAAATGTTCGGGAGAAATTATATTTCTAAACGATTTGTAGCCCTTTGATTTAGATTTCCAATGCAATTTGAATCACATTAATTAGATATTGGAAAAGAAAGATATGACCAAAATACTAAAGGCTGTACGGTGGAAAACTAGCAAAACTAATCTTCCTTGCGATTGCATGAGCATCTTTAAAGATTTTTAGAGCCCAGTTTCAATGTTCTATGCGACCGTATGACTTACTATTATGCGGTCTCATAGGTGTTTCCCAATTCGAAAATTTTGGTTTCCGAATTTAAGTCAACCTTCTATGGACATAACTATAAATACGTGATTCACAACCCTAGAACGGGGAGAACGCCTCAAAACTTCATTCTTCATTATTTTTATCATAAATTCATGAATTGTAACTAAACGTTTACACTTGGTCGAAGGAGATTGAAGCCTCGGAACCACATATTGTGAGATCGAAATGGTTTTTCTTAGTGTAATTCATGTTTTTTAGTATTAAATATTCTTCTGCACTTATTTCCATGATTGTTATATTTAATTGCTAGGAATCCTACTAGTTTGTTATTTGTTACAATCTACCGCTGAGTTAAATATCAAATTCGTAATTATTTGATTTCTTTAACTTGTGAAGCAACTAGGGTTTGATAATTTGCTGCTTTGGTGATTGTTGAAACTTAGTAAGAATGTTCAACTAAATCAAATGTAATTGCTTGTACTTGTGTTGTTTAGATTCATTGATCTTTCTAATTTGTAATTCGATTATCGAATTAAATCTAGAGCACTTGTCTTAGGTTGTTTGGTAATTAGGTTAATTGGGCACTTGTATTCTAATTAATTATAAGTAAGGAAAGATAGGAAAATAATTTCAATGGTAAATATTCAAAATATTGGTTGATTTATACTTGTATCGATGATCAATTGTAAAGACTTGGATCAAGGTTAGTCTTTTGATTATTTTCGATAATTTAATTTTCTTTGTTCTTAATTGCGTTATTTATAATTGTTTGCATACAAAAACCCACCAATCATTGTACGAAACATAAAATATTGAATTACATAGTGCTCGTGGGATCAATCCTTACTTCAAGTACTTCATTAGTTTTAGAGAATAAGGTATTACTTTTGGTGCATGCAACATGACACATCAAATTTTGACGTCGTTGTCGGAGAGTGGTACTAATTTATTTTTGTTCTTCTTTAGTTCTTTATTTTATTTTAAAAAAAAAAATCATAATCTTCTAGGTTTTTAGGCAATTTATTGTTTTTAGAAATGCTAGCTTCTTTTTAATTTGTTTTTCATTTTTTTGGCTAAAAGTGCTACTGCTATAAAGAAACGGGCATAACTTTTAGCTTGGGTGTCAGATTTTCTATTATAATATGTTTTCGGAAAGGTCTTTTAGTACTCCATATCGCCTCAACTTAGTTGATGTCGTTTCCAGCCTCAAATTCATTGTTTAAGGCATGTTGGCGGGCAGTTGAAGTTTTATCATTTTTTTATTTTTTCATTTTTAGTTATTTTGATTTAGTGGATGTCTATTTTGGTCTTTTGCTTAAATTAGGGTTTCCGAAGACTATTTAAATGTTCTTTGTTATCAGAATAAACACAATTTCGTTTTTGGTTGCAATTATTTTCTTGTGAATTCGAGTTTTCATGTATTTGTAGAACTTGTGTTCTGCGTCAAGATAGCATTATTATTTATAAAAAATGCAACTAATTAAAATTAGCAAATCAAACAGAAACAAAAATAGTATTGTTAGTGATTGGCCTGATCACTTAATAGCACACCACTTGCTATTGATTATCACTCGCACTTTGGGTTCTTTCACAACTAAAAGAAAGGAGATAAAATATATTCATTCCATCATATTCATTCGTTCTTACCAGGTCTAGAACTCGATGACACTTAGTAAAAAAAATAGTTAGTTTTTTTAGATTAACTTAACTTGCTCTGAAATAAGTTATTATTTATTTCACTAATACTGAACCAAAAAAAAAAAAAAAAAAATCATTTTCATTTCTTATAAATTTACTTAAAACTTAACTTTTAAAAGTTTTCATTTATCAATAAATTCACTTAAAAGTGAACTTTTTAAGCTTAGCCACACTCGCTTGGCTAAGCTTAAAACAAACTACTTATAATTTATAATAACTAACGTCTTTTATTGGTCAGTTGGAAAAAGGTAATTTGATTATTTAAAAAAGAAAATCTACACTTGAAATAACTTTTTTATCATTTAGCTTATTCAAACATGCCATTGATTTGCAACCTTTCAATTACATATATATTTATATATATCACTCATTACTGCCGTTTAAACTTGATGCTTAGCCAACAAGATACAAAAGTTCGTGAAATCTATACTCTTCCAACTGGGGAAGGAGGTGGAAATGAGGCATATTTTGCAGAAACTTCTTTCTTGGAAATTTTTGCCACATTGTTTTCTGATAATGTGGTTTCTTCAGAAGTCTTGCATCCGACCAAGTTGTCCGGTTCTGAGAAGATGGCCGGTTTCATACTGTTAAAAACGGCTATTCCAATGGAGAACGCTTGTAGAAGTTTGAGTGATGAATTAAACTCGACTGAGAATATCCCATCCTTGAACCGAGACAAACTGAAGACGGGCTTATTCTCTGATATTTCATCCTATGAAAAGCATAGACAAAAGTTAGGAATACGGGTTAAAAACACTGTAGGCCATCAAATGATCAATAATTAGATTGCATAACATAAATACCTGAGAGAAAAGCTCAAATTTTCTTTCAGTTGGTCTGCATTTCTCACTCGACTGGTTGTGATTACCAAGAACTCGTATTTTACATCCCATGTCCCAACCCCCACAGTCACATGATCCCCCGGATTTCCATCTTTTTATCAGTGGTGAAGGTTCTCCTTTACCAGGCAGTCCATGATCACCACCAGGAAGTACTACTGTTGTACTTAAAAGGTCTTCATTCGGAACCAAATACTGATTTCTTTCATCATCTTTAGAGTTACCACTCGGCTGGACATCCCGGTTTATCTGTCTATCAACGTGTCCTGGAAATTTAACAATAATAGCTGCAAGTTCATTACTAGGCAACATGTTCGATGTTTGATGATCAACATCTCTAGTACCCACAGAATACAAAACAAACTCCCTAGTGCTAGATTTAATAATAGAACTCTGTCTGAACAACTCTGTGGAAAAAACATCAGAAACCCTCATTTGTGCGACAACATTAGGAATATATCCATGATTTCTATCTTTACCTCTTTGATTAATCAAATGTCCGTTCTTTTCCTTCATTTCCAGGTAAGAGAAAAACGTATACATCCAT
Organism: Fraxinus angustifolia subsp. syriaca; assembly: GCA_903798275.1. NCBI lineage: Eukaryota > Viridiplantae > Streptophyta > Magnoliopsida > Lamiales > Oleaceae > Fraxinus > Fraxinus angustifolia. Next base: position 10,176 of record CAIGRE010130529.1, read on the forward strand.
CTGTTAACATTTTTTCTCGAACTTGATGTTTTCACTGTCGCTGCTAAAATGTCTCTATTATTGTCAACTGCAAATGTGAACAAAGGAAGGCCATTCTTTAAAGCCACCTGTAGGAGAGCTTGAACTGTTGATCCATTCTTCTCATTATGTGGGTTATCAATATCTATTGTTTTGCAACCCTTTAAATCTAATTTTACATTTAGGAAATGAGAAGCTGGAGATTCTCCACGTCTGGTGGATGATTTGACAGCCCTATTAGTTGTGGACGAATCTCTCTCCAATGAGTTACCAAAGCGATTGGAGTTGCCTGACTTTGGTTTCAAAAATGGATCTAGTAACCTTCTCAAAGGACTGGATTTGGCTCTGCTAGTATCATTTGATTTATCACAAGTTACCTCTGAACCGGACTTAACTGTAAAATCTTTGGTGCCTGAATGTGGAATTGTCGAAGTCACTTTAGGACTGCAGCCCAACTTGCCCATTTCAAAGCTAAATCGACGAGTTGGTGAAGGATTCTTAACCTTATCAGCAGCAGAAATGCCTGTTTTCGGGTTTAATTCCTGATCAGAAGATTTATTTTTAGTTACATTTATTGACATTAGGCCCAAATTATCCTCTTCCAGCTTCTTGCCTCTGGAGGGACTAAATGAGATATTGCCCGGAAAGAATACTGTCTGTTTTGTCTCTGACAACTTCTTTCCGGAGCGGGAATCGTCCAACGGCACGTCTATCTTATCAGCTTCGGGAGGAACATCTGCAGGCAAGACACTCACACTAGATTCTCCAACAAGGCTCTGTCGATTTACGTCCATTGATCTTTGATCATCACCGTTTGATGAATAGGGTGGATCTGATATTGCAGAAAACCTATTTTCTGGTCCATCTTTTGGAAAGAGGATTGCTGTTTTCTTTCTTTCGGAGAAATAATGATGAGTAACATGACAACTTGGAACTTCTAATTCCTCTCGTCCCATCATAGCTTCATGATGAACCTTCATCTTTCCTTTTGAAGTTGATGCCATGCTATAACTTTCCAAATGTTGCAATTTCATCGTCTCAAAATTTCTCTGAGGGTCCAGTTCTTTACCTCTTCGGTCCTTTAGTCTGTTCTCGGTGTCTTGGCTAAAAGGCTTATGTGCCCTCACCGTACTCTGCTGCACCTCAAATGGATGAATTGGGCCAGCTTCGCAGTCTTGAAACTTCCCTTTATTTTTTGAAGAAATTGGTGAGGTATTGCTACTAGAAGGTATGCACTCCTCATTTCCTCCGGTAATCTCCTTTCGATTATGATTCCATTCCTCAAGAATGCTCCAATCAAGGACCCCAACATTGAAAGCCCTTTCTGGGAGGTTTTCTCCTCTTTCCAGAAAGCTCGGTAATTTTGACATGTACTTAACAAGTTCTTCACTCTGATGGACCTTCCTTTCAACCCATTGCTTTTGATGGAACCCCCTATATTTTGATAACAGGCAGTCTAAATTCTTTATTACTTCCGGATGGAAATCATAAAATTGCCGTTCTTGCTTATCAAACTTCAACCTGTACCCTAACTTTGTATTTTGTATGGCTTGGTGTGAGGAATGATCATTTGGTATCCCAGATGTATTTCCATCACTTGATTCTTTTCCAAGTTCTAAATGGTATTCCATATGGATGCTAGTTTGAATCACCAATTTTTGCTATCAGATTCTTTCTTCGGTGAAATGATTTAATTGCTACAAAAACAACGAAAATTAAACGAATTTTAGAATATCAGATATGAAAGATCACAAGAGCTAATAGGCAATGAAAATAATTTCCTATAACTGCAAACGAGCAAGTACAATATCCATATGATTTTCAGTAAATATTGGAAGACGCCAAAAAAAAGCTTTGTATGCTTGGTGCTTGCAAATGGGTGAAACAAGAAATGGACAAGATAAATTAATATTTCTTAGTAAATCTTGGTTAGAATTAAGCCCTTATCCCTTCCAAGAAGACAAATGATAAATAGATCGAAAACAAGTAAAAGAAGCGCACAGATTTATGGTGGTTCACGGCTTCTGAGAGCTATGTCCACTTGCCATGGCAGGTTTTTACAATAATGGAGATGTAAAAGGTTTTCCTCATACTTCTCACACCCTGAAAACCTGCTCTCAGAAAATCCTTTACATAGTACCAACATTAGAGTAATCTAATACATGTACGAAATACCCAATATACCACTCCAAAAATTCGTGGTAGAGGGTAAGGCTGTAGATTATAATTGAGCTCCACATCCACCAAATTTTTAGTCCGACAACAAAGAAAGGTCAAGTACCAAGAGAAATACAATGAATCCAAACGCCAAGCTAACAAGTCAAACTTTTCCCGTGCCAGTATATTATCATCAGTACATCTCACTCTGTTTCACCAAATATAAAGTACATATCCATGTCAATTTGGAATGTTCACAAAGAAAACAACAAGGGTCTCAATGGACAAAGAAGCTCAAGAGGGAAATATCTCCCCAAAGATAGTATGTTACATGGGGTGAAGAGGATAATACAGTTAATAACACAGTCATGGTCATGCAGATATTCTAAGAAATTTTCTAGGAGCTCTCGACTTTGCAAAGACCTCCTGTAGCAGACATCACAAGAATACTAAGGCCTAGGCAAATTCAAACCCCGATTGGCAAATGACTTAGATTCATCTAATGCACTTGCATTTCTAAAGCACACTACACTAATAATTACAAAATTCAAGGCCTTGTAACCATAACATAAAAAAAAAAAAAAAAAACCAAAATTAAAAAAAANATTTTGTTCATGAGAGACGTAGTTGACTTCCTAATAGTACAAAGTAGTACTAATGGAAGATGCAATAAGACAGATAGGTAAGCAAGGTGAATCCAAAGAACAATCTGAAAGAGAAATTGGTGGTCCAAAAGTACCCATTAGAGTGACTTTATGAAGATAAAGTGACCCAGGCAGCCCTCTTCAAAGCTTGAACCGTTGTAAAAGACAGGCATCAAGGGCTACAAAATCATAAACCTCTCAAATCTCAAAATTTTGCATAGTTGACTCTTTCATTAATTTACAGAAAACAAAAATTCAAAGATGAAGTTACTTAAAGAAACTATAGTGCAGGGAAAAAAGGCCTTTTACCTTTCTTGTATTTGTGGAATGGGCATCCTCTTGCCTTTTTTTTTTTTT
>CAIGRE010130583.1:0-18501 GCA_903798275.1 Fraxinus angustifolia subsp. syriaca
CGTTCAAAAAACGCTGCAAAAAGGGGTCTACCGCAACGTTTAAAAAACGCTGCAAAAGGTCTTCCCTCAACGGCAACACTGACCTTCGCAGCGTTTGGAAAAACGCTGCAAAAACGCTTTTGCAGCATTTTTTGGCCGCTGCAAAAGCCTATTTTTGGTGTAGTGATGACATCATGTAATACATTATGTAAATTTTGATGTACATAGAGCAAAATCCATTTTTAGATAGGGCAAATAATCCTTGTTCACGAGAAAATAAGAATATAGAAAACATACAATTCACTGTCTATATCATTTCTCATAGAAATTGAGTATACATTTAACAAAACGATTTCTTCTTTGAAGAATAAAGAGTTGAAGCTCGATCTCTCCCTTGAATGAACCATATAGCCAAGAGAAATCATAAACAATAATAGAAGAGCTTGCCACATCCATGAGTAAATAATTAAAAAATAATAATATTAAAATAGAATTGCATTGTTTCCTTTCACAAAGGAGGGTTAATTACCCCAATAGTCACTGAACTTTAAAAACTACGTGGTTAGTCACTGAACTTCGAAAAATCACCTCAATGGTCACTGAACTTTAAAAATCACCTCACTAATCACTAAACTTTGCAAAAAGTTTCCCAGATGGTCACTGAACCCAATGACTATCTGGGAAACTTTTTACAAAGTTCAGTGGTTCCGTAGAAATCTTTTGTAAAGTTCAANCCAATGGGGCGATTTTTTGAAAGTTCAGTGACTAACCACGTAATTTTTAAAGTTCAGTGACTTGGTGGAAACTTTCGATAAAGTTCAGTGACTATTGAGGTAATTAACCCCACAAATGATTATAATGCTTGTACAGGGCCACATGGGCCATGGCAGCTCCCCACCTATATGGGGCACCCATTGGCACCCCTAGTAGTACATGGCTCATGCTTCACCATGATCCTTTAAAAAAAAACTCTCAAGCATACAAGGTAAAAATCTCATTTATTTATGAATTGCATTTTACAAAAATGAGTAAGGCGATGCACATTTTTTTTTAATTTCGAATATTTTTTTCTTATCATTTGTTCATATGTCCTTAGCTTTTTATTTATCACATTCTTATACTCAATATTATATTAATTTGTACATCTTATTTCTAATGAGTGGTTTCGTCTATAAAATATACTAGGAGTTCATTAAAGGGAAAATTGCAGCAGCAGTTCCTAACGTTTTCAATTTTTGCAAAGCTTACACTAACCTTCAATTTGTGTTAGCGGATGTTTCAAACATTTCATAAATATACAATTGAAGTCCATCTGGATGGAAGCCGTCAGTTGACAAAACAAAATGATTTTTTACCAAATTAAATTGGGTAAGAATATAAGTAACAAAAATTGAGAATCGTTTTTTACCATCAAAATGTGATGCATATAATAAATATTGTGGTTTGTAATATAATAACAATGAAGTGTTATTGTTAATATTAGAAGGCCAAAATTAAGCCTTTGTTTTGGCTCTATTAAAATTAAATTTTAGGAAAAAATGTATTCTGGAATGGTGATTTTTTGAAAAATTTGTGGTTAAAAAAGAATGTAAAGGTTTGAATATAAATGTAATATTATTTTATTGAAAAATGTATGATTGAAAATAAGAGAAACAAAAATGTATCAAATTAAAATGGAGTTCAAATAAGGTCTAACTTGTTAGCTAACTGATTTGACCGTTTATCGATTGCTAAATTTCACTTGTCGAAAGGGGGAAAAAATTATTTCGTCATACTCCTTGTAATTATTTTCATTGATATTGTTACGCCTCGCCTCAAGGCTCTAATTAGAGTGTCACGTCGTGCTCCATGTGAAAAGAAAAATCCACAAAAACCCAATTGGTTAATGCAAAAAGTCAAATAAAGGCTGAAACTCATGTATTGAAGCACTGCCTAAATGTCTTTTAAATATTGATTCGAATGCATAAAGAATACACTCAAGAAAAATATACTCTCTTGTTTGTTCTATAATTTTTAGTTCGATCTCAGGTTATTGATACTTTGTTGGTGATTATTTTGTTAGTACACTCGTTTTAGTCATTAGTGTCGGTGCTCGAACACTTTTGTCTCTGCTGTAAAGTATCTCCCGCGTTCACGCTTTCTGTTTCTCCATCTATTTTTCTAGTCAAAATGCACATGAATTTGCTTGACTTAGTGTGAGTGAGCTCAACATCTATTGTCCACGTTAGTTTTATGAAAAATAGGGTCAATAGATTGGCGCCGTTTGTGGGAAATCGCACATTTAACCACAAAAATCTTGTGAAAGAAAGCCAGTTGGAAGCAACTCTTACTGTGAAGTGGTTTTCAAGCCTTTGGAAAAATGAATTGTTTTTGAAGAAAGAACTATTGGGAAAGTCCAAGATAAATCATTTGATAGAAGGCCACTATAATCTCTGAAAAAAAAGCTTATGATCATGAGTTTGAACAATGAAGAATTTGCACCTCGAATGGCTAGGGAACACCCTGAAGAAGAGGGACTTTTGCATGTTGTCCTAGCTACTCGCAATCGACCTCACCAATAGCACAAATGAAGTAGGTCTAGGATAGCTACTGGCTCATTAGGGAGGTGGCCACAATGGCTGCAAACATGAAAAATTTAACCCAAAAGAACATGGTCATGCATGAACTGCTAAGGAGCATGCATGGCCAATGAGGATACCTAGTTCCTCCATATACAATCCAAACTATTACCACGGTAAAGAAGAGGTCCAAACCCAAATGGTTGATTACCAACATTATGTAAGGGAGGAAACTTCCCAAGAAAAGGAAGTCAGGGTTGATATATCTACCAACTATGACATTGACCGACCCACTGAGGTCCCATTCAACTTTCTTCCAAATTACAATCCAAAAGGCATGTCCCAAAGGTCCATAAGTTTCTTTGGCAGGCTGAGCCCAAAGCTGCCTAGAAATAAGCAGGCTCTACCTCCCTCTATACCTAAAAATAGGCAGTAAGAACCTCATTGGTTTGAAAGACAAAACGAGATTGTTTATAACATGTGCCTCGGAATCCTCCTTAGGAATAAACGAGTTAGGAGAGCGGAGCTAGACAGGAGTCAAGCACGACCTTTCCAACCACCCTCAATAACTCAGGTTAGGAAAGATGAAGATCAGGCGAGCCACAAGGGTCCTACGATCTTGACGATAATCTACCATTTTTGCAAGGGATTTGGAATGTCGCTGTCTAAACAACTTCATGCTCCCTAAAACTCCTAAGTTTGATGGAAGAGGTGATCCTGCGAAGTATTTCAATAGCTTCAAGACTCACATGAGCCTAAGAAGAGCCACTCCCATCATAAAGTGTAGAGCATTACACTTAACTCTAAGTGGAGTGGTTGAAATATGGTATACCATACTTCTAGAAAAAAGCATCCGAAGTTGACTAGACTTTAAGAAAACTTTCCTTAAGTGCTTTGCAACAAGCAAGGAAGGTGAAGGGCCAATATAGGGCCTACAGGACATGAGACAGCAACAAGGCGAGTCATTGAAAAGCTTTTTGTCCCATTTCACTGATGAATGACATACTGTGTGCAAGATAAAGATAGAAAAGCTCAACAACCCTAAGAGGAGAACTGTACATGACCTATCGCTTCTGATGAGATGTATAAAACAAAGACCCTACCAGTTATGACGATTTATTGGAAATGATAAGATGGGAGATCATCAATGAAAAAATAAGAGATCATATGAATAGGACAAACCAAGGATTCCCACATTCTCAAATACAAAGAGGAAGATGCCAAACCTGACATTTAATGGACCACCAGGTCGGATAGTCAACCTTACTCAATCTAGGACAAGCATTGGCTTCAATGACATTAAGTATAGTGCCTACTTTGGCTTATGAGGAAGTTAATCCTAATACTGAAATGTACCAAGGACGACCCTACCAATGATTCTCCCAAACGGGAGGAAGGTAGGGGATGAGGCGTTGAACCTAGAAATAGGTACAAAACGCCCTTCTACTTTACGAATCACCACTTATCTAGCCACGACACCGCTGGCTATAGAGATATTACAATATACCTTCAAAATAACAATCGATAGAAAAATAGGTGCCTCTAAAGAGACGTGTTCCCTAGGTAGAACCAGCAGTCCAGGAATGATGAGCTAAGGTGCCCCAATTGAAAGACATCCCTCAAAGGAAAGACGACGATTGGGAAAGACCTAGGGATGGTCAAATATAAAGAAGAAGCCCCTCAGCTAATGTTGACTGTAAACCCATCTGAGAAATTTATACGATTTTTTGAGTCTCGTATGTTGGGGAAGAATCTAGAAACTCCTAAAGAAGTTATGCAAGGGAATCGAGAGACCTCTCTATGGCGAGCTTCATAGTTAGCAACAACCAACCCTCCACCGAAAGAAGGGTTCAACCTATCACATTCACCCCGGACGATGCAATTGGTGTACATTATCTACATTGTGACGCCCTAGTAGTGAGGGCTGTAGTATCACGCAATGGCCTAAAAAGGTTGCTAGTGGATATTGGGAGTTTTATCAACATCATCTTTGGAACCACATTTGATAAAATAGAAGTTGACCCCAAAATGACCCAATGAATTTTCCCTTGTATGGCTTCACTGTGATAGTATTGTCTTAAATGGTAAAATCACTTTAGCAATAGAGATAGGGACAACATCCTTAACTGCACATCACTTTATGGAATTTCTGGTTGTAGACAACACTTCACTTACTATAGAGTGCTTAGGAGGCCGATACTAAAGGAATTATGGACCATCACATCTATTCAACATTTATATATGAAATTCCCAATGGAAAATAGAATTGCCACAGTCAGAGGCAACCAAATAAGTGTAAGGAAATGCTACTCAAACTCCCTTAGAAAAGCAAAACCATGAAGTGTTTATGTAATCTTAACAAACACTGACATAGGTGACGTCCCTGAACAAGGGAAAGACATTGAAATAATGGATGCCTCTAAAGAAAAGGCAGTCCTTGGAGCCATAAACACCTCTGAAGAAGAGGTTGTCTAAGAATCGCGCGTATTCCGTAAAAAGGGAAGAGTTACTGAAAAAACAACTAATTTGGTGGAACTGGACTCTCGCATCATCAATTGCGAGCCTCAAACAGGCTAGTAGAGGAATTGGAGAGTTTCCAAATAAATCCTCGAGATCCTTCCAAACGTTTGAAGGTTGGAAAAGACTTGTCACTAGAGGCTAAGGAAAAGCTGAAAAGTTTCTTGCGCAAAAACTTAGACGTCTTTTCTTGGAAGCATGAAGACATGATTGACATTGATCTAAAAGTCAGTTGCTACCACTTGAAAATTGATCCCCAAGGTTATAGCTCATAGATAGAAAATAAGAGCCCTCAATACAAATCCTTAGGCAAAGAGGTAAAGAAGTTAATTGACAATAGCTTTATTAAGGAATCAATGTATCGAAAGTGGGTCTCCAACATTGTCCTGGTCAAAAATCACAATGGTAAGTGGAAAGTTTGTGTGGATTTCTCAAACCTAAATCAAGCTTGCCCTAATGATAGCTTTCTACTTCCTTTGATAGACCAGCTAATGGACTCGACAGCTAGACACGACCTGCTTAGTTTCATGGATGCCTATTCCAGGTACAATCAGAACTCGATGTTCCCAGCTAACGAAGAGCATACTTCCTTCATAATGAAAAAGGTTTTTATCGTTATAAGGTTATGGCCCTTTGGGTTGAAAAATGCATGGGCCACTTATCAAAGACTTGTCAATAAAATGTTTGCTAACTTTATTGAAAATGCAATGGAGGTATATGTGGATGACATGCTGGTGAAAAGCCTGAAAGAAAAGGATTATGTGAAGCACTTCAACAAAACTTTCCAAATATTGAGGAGGTGCATGATGAGGCTTAACAAAATGCGCTTATGGAGTTGCCTCTAGAAACTTTTTGGGCTACATGGTGAATGGAATAAGCATTGAAGCCAACCCAGATAAGATCAAAGCCTTGATTGAAATGAGATCACCTCAGAAACCTAAAGAGGTACAAAGCCTCACTGGACATGTAGCTGCATTGAACCGCTTCATCTCGAAGGCAACAAACAAGTGCCTAACTTTCTTTATGATTTTGAAGGGAGAAAATAAGTTCCAATGTACAGAGGAATGCGAGATAGCACTATAAGAGCTGAAGAAGCACTTAGGACTGGCTCTTCTCCTCTCCAAACTCAAAGCTGTCGAACCACTGCAGATATACCTAGAGGTAATCTCCAACGCAATCGACTCAGTTCTTATAAGAGAGGAAGGTGGTCACTAGCTACCCATTTATTAGGTAAGAAAAGTACTTTTGGCAACAAAGACCCGCTATCCAGACATGGAGAATCTAGCACTCTCCTTGGTAACATCTTCTTAGAAATTGAGGTCTTATTTCTAGGCCCACTCCATACACGTGCTAACAAACTTCTCTCTCAAACAACTACTGTAGAACCCCAATGCTTAGGGAAGATTACTGAAGTGGGCAGTGAAAATTAACGAGTTTAATATTGTGTTCAAACCAAGGGTATGGCAAAGCTCACCTCTATTCCAGAAATGCAAAAGGAGATGGAACCCGTCGAACCTTCTATATGGAACCTTTTTATTGATGGCTCTTTAGGGGACACTGGATTTGGAGCTGAAGTGGTGTTGGTTAGTCCAGAGGGACATAAGTTCAATTGTGCCGTGAGATTTGGCTTCAAGGCCACCAACAATGCAGCGGAATACAAGACCATCCTAGTTGGGCTCAGATTAGCCAGAGAGATACATGCGAAGAGACTGGTAATCAGTACTGACTCCTAGCTTGTAGTTAGCCAGGTTCATATCAATTTCTCAGCTAGAGACAAGTCCATGGCCGGTTATCTTAAATTGGTCACGGAGTTTATTCCAATTTTCAAAAAAATTAAATTGGTACAAATTCCGTGTACAGAGAATGCTCACACCGATGCTTTTTAAATTTGCAAGTATTGAAGATTTCGAACTACTCACTGTGGTACCCATAGAGCACTTTCATAGCCCTTCTACTTCTACAGACGAATAGGTGATGTGGATCGAAGATGCTCTGCTTGGATGAAGCCAATAATAAGTTTTTGTAAGGACAAAACATAACCCTCTGAAAAAAAGAGGCACAGAAACTTAGAAGAATGGCGACTCACTGCGTCTTGCAAGACGATATGCTATACAAACAAAGTTTCACCTTACCCATACTCCGATGCATATGGGGAGAACAAGTAACATATGTGCTCTGAGAAATTCATGAAGTGGTATGTGGCAACAACTCGAGAGGGTGTTCCTTAGCACAAAAGGTGTTAAGATAACGATATTATTGGCCCACGTTGAAAAATGATGCACGACAGTTTGCAAAGAGATGTGATAAGTGTTAACGTTTCGCAACAATTCAGATGTTATCTTCTCAAGAGATAAGCATTGTTTCTAACCCTTGGTCATTTTCCAAATGAGGGATTGATCTTATAGGCTCCCTACCTAAAGGAAGGGGCAATTTCAATTCGTGATTGTCGCCATTGATTACTTTACCAAGTGGATACAAGACGAACCCCTTTCTAAGATCACTGAAATAAACACTTTCTAATTCTTATAGAAAAACATCATTTATAGGTTCAAATTCCCCATTCAATTGTCTCAGATAATGGGTGACAATTCAACAACAAAATGATCAGAAACTTATGTGAAGAGCTGAGCATCAGGAAACATTTCTTCTCCCCACATCACTCTCTGGTTAGTGGATAGGTGAAAGTTGTTAATAAGACTATCAACACGCTGAAAACAAAGTTAAAATCTTCTGAATGGGCTTATGTCGACAAACTACATCAAGTCTTACGGGTAATCCGAACAACGAAAAGAATAGCTACATGAGAAACTCCCTTCTCTATGACTTATAGAGCCAAGGCTATGAGCCCAGTTGAAGTGACACCATCATTTTCAATATAACAAAATATTTAGCGATGAGATGAAAAGATGCAAACGAGACCTCCTTGAAGAAATGATAGATGATTCTCAAGCAAAGTTGACCATCTACCAACGAAAAATTACTAGATATTACAATTTTAAAAAGAAGTCATTTTGCTTGAATAAGCTAGTGTTTTGGAGGGTATTCTTATGTTCTAAAGAACATGGGGTAGGAACCCTTGGTCCCAACTGGAAAGGCACCTACCGCATCAAAGAAGAGGTTCGGCCAGTGACTCATAAAATTGAAAATATGGATGCAAAGGTATAACCTCATCCATGGAACACGGAGTATTTATGGAAATATTATGAGTAAGAACGTAAATATATAGTTTGTACAGTTCTTGATTCAATGAAATTGCATTTTATTAAAATGATTGTCAAGAAAAAATACCTCATATTGATAAAAGTCAAAATAAAAGCCTCCACATAGACAAATTGTCCCTACACAGAGAAGCGTGGACACTTCGATGAAGAGCTAGATACAAAAATAGACCACATATTTATTCGCGAAGTGGGCAGCCATGCTTTTCACAACAAAAGTTGTTAAGGAAACCTCAGCATGGGCAAACTGCTCAACCTCATGCTTAGGGAAATGCTTAATTCTATTAAGTCGAATTTGTTTTGATTAAGTGAAGTTGGCAAAAAATAAAAGAAAAAAGTACGTCCTATTGACAAAAGTCAAAGGAGAAGCCTCTTTATAAATGAATTGTCCCTGTGTAGAAAAGCGTGGGCACTTCGACGAAAAGGTGGATCTAAAAAGAGCCCCCCTCTTTATTCGTGAAGTGGATAGCAAATGCCCTTAACAACTAAAGTTGTTAAGGAAACCTCAGTATGGGCGAACTGTTCAACACCATACTTGGAGAAATAACTAAAAGGCACGGGAACTACAAACACTTTTACAAAATTCGAAGTGCAATAAATTCAAAGTGCAACAAAGCCGAAGTGCAAATAAGCTCAGATGTCAAGTTAGAATGGTAAGCGACCTTCTAACACTTGCACAAAATTACAAGTTTGAAAAACAAATTGCAAACGAAATAAACTCAAGAGCATTGCAAAGAAGTAAAAATAAGCAAAAGGTATGGAACGTAAAAGAAACACAAGTATATAGACAAACATAATTTTTATTTATCGAATAGATAATTACAATTGTGAGCCGAAGCCATTTACATTGAAAATACAAAAACAAAAACCTATAAGCTAAATAGGTTGGAGAGGGAGAGCTACAACGGGTACAATAGCATGGGAAGCCACGAATTCTTCAGTAGCATCGCTTTCAATCTCGATCACATGGCTACACTTTGTTTGAGTTTGAGGCTCTTGTTATCTCTCTTTCAGAAATTCTGACCTCAACTCAAAGGTATTGACGATTTGAGAGTTAACTTCAATCCACTCCACCATCTCAATGTAAGCATACATTCGCTAATACTTAGCAAAGCTTTGGTACGCCTCTATCAAGTGAGAGTTGGCAATGTAGTGCTTTACAATATCATCACCATTAGATTGAGCTTCTTGCCTTGCCGTCTCAACCACTTCTATCATGCTAGACACTTTGACATTCAGCTCTCCTACATGTTGCTTTAAGACAGCATTCTTTTAATGGCCTTCTCCAAGGCCTCAACAGCCAACTTCTGGTGGGCATTAGAAGTCTCCACTCGCTTCGTCATGGAAGCCACTTCAATTTGGGATAAAGTGTACTTCCTTCTTCGAATTTTCTATTTTCACCAATGTTGAAGCGAGCTTCACAGACTCCTCGGGTTGCTGCATCTTTATTGCCTCAGCCTTGACCTTACTGGATGTCTCTTCAGCTTAAGAGGCTTTATTCACAAATTCTCTATTTTTACTTAGAAGATTTTTAAAGAGTGTCTCAGCCTCTATGGCCACCATGAAGGCCTATTCCGTTTGGCTGAGCATGGTAGCAAAAAGGTCCACTGCATCGCTGGTCTCCATGAAGCTCTGCCATTTATCAGTCCAAAACTTGTGAAATGTAGATACGACAGTTTGAACCTCTAGAGGAAACATGATGAGAACTTCTGGAGCCAGTTCATCGCTCCATTAGGAGACTACGAGTTTTGGCTGGACAAGTCAAGAGTCGTCGACCTGTTCGAAGTTCTGGTCCTCTTCGATAACCCTTGCCTGAAGGCATCACAATAGTTGGCCTTTTCTGGCCTCCCTTTACCGCAGCTATTGAAGCTGCCATCAGCTTTTCCCCAGCAGGGACTTTGGAGCGAGGGGGTGGAATGACCATTGACCCACCCATCTCCATTGGCAGAGAATCGATGTTTCTTCTTGGGGACCTTCTCCACAATTTTTTCCCCTTGTCCTTCAAGAGAGTTTGTCCTTCTTCTTCCTACAGCAACCACCCGACTGATCTTCTCCACTTAGTCCCTCACCTATTTTGCTGCAACGGATGAGGGCTTCAACCATTTTCTCCCAGCAGTGGAAGTGGTAGCGAGGATCGTGGCCATGTCGAGGGTGGGATGCCTATTCTTTTTGAAGTTGTCTACAATATGGAGATCATGTTAGTAAGTAACAATTTATATAAAATAGCAAATGGAATTGTTTAAAGCTGGCATTACCTCTTTAGGCCATTAAGCAGAATTCCTCGAAGAACCATTTGAAGTTGATTAAATGGTCGAACTCTTGTGAAGATGAAAGACGTCGGTAGATGTCCTCGACAATGTCAGACTCACTTTGATGGAGATCGAGCACTCTACTGACCCTGTAAAACATCAGAAAAAGGTTAAGATCAAAATCGGCATTAATCAAACCTCAGACATGGCCACTATCCTCAAAAAAATTTACTTCGAGAGGTTAAACAATTATGAAACAAACATATTCCACTTGTCAAGGTTTTGTAAAGAAATCAAACATCAGAAGAAGCAACATAGGATTAGAAAGAAGATATGAAGATTAAATATCCAGAATTGTTTGGTAGGTTTTAAATTTTGAGGACGAAATTTCTTTACATAGGGGATAATGTATAATCCCGAAATGTTCTAGCAAAGATTTTAATATTTTAGAAAATAATTAAAAAATTTATGGATTTAATTTAGTTAATAGTATAAATGTTATAGAAATTATAATTAAAATAGTACTATGGAATTATAAGTGCAATTTTATAAAATGGGGTAATTACATATTTACCCTAAGTGTTAAAAATGAAATTTGCAATTTAACCCTTATCATCCCATATAAATTGGGGATGAATGTAGAAGTGGGACACGCCTCCCTTTCATTCCTTTTCTTCAGGTAAGTTTCATTTTTCTTTCTTTATTTAAGTTAATTGATTAGTTATTTATTTATTTAGATAATTATTTTTTAAGCACTTAATTGATTTATGAGTAGGAATTAAAATTCTTGTTTTAGGGTTCTTCAATAATCGAAGGAAGATAAAATTAAAGTTAAATTTAATTAATTAAATCAAGGACAGTGAATTATAATTTCTCTATTTCAAATTCGTAACTCTTAAAGTTTTAAAAAATTATAAGTTATTTCAAGAAAAAAAATGACTTTAGTTTACTTAGCTTGGATTATCAAAGGTTAAATAAAATAGATTTGGGGAAAAGATGGTAAAAAGATGAAACGAAGAAAAATTGTTTGAAGTAATTAAAGAAGAAAGAGAGTAGGGATAGAAAATGATTTAGTATAATAGTTGTTAACATTATCATGATATTGGTTATGGAAATTGGGCCACCGATATATGTATAAATGTGGACATGGTAATTCAACTAGGAAGAAAAGATTTAGCACTTGAGGCTTAAACTTAAATTATTTTAAGTTTGTTATATGATAAGGTGAGAAGTAAAATGTTATAATGCATAGTGTCAAGGGTGAGGTATGTTGGAAAGTTAGTAAAGAAGAATATGGATTGGATAAGAAATTGATTAATAGGCACGCGCACTCGCCCACACTTGTGTGTTAAATGAAATTAAAAATGGATCAAACATGAAATGGAATATATTATGGTAGTGTATTGGCTAGTTAATTTTTATACGTGCTAATTTTATTTTAGAAATTATGAAATTTATTTTACAACAATAACGAGAATTTCATTTATATTATTATTATTATTACTGTTGTTGTTTTTGTTGTTTATTGATAGTAAACTAGTGTCGTTATTAGTATTATTACAAGGAGTGTTTTATTAATTAAATTATACTATCTTGTAGGTTTAGTTTAGGTTTGGTAATTAGGAAATAATACGGTAAATTATGATTAATGTAGGGATTATTTTATTAATGCATATATTGATCAAGAAAGTCGCGAAAAAGGTAAATATTGATGTTTTTCAACTACAGTACAAAATACATGAATATGTGAAATTATGTGTTTATATGTGTTTGTTTTTTTTTTTTATGTGATATGGTGGTGTGACACTTGTGTATTAAGTTTATTTGGAAAACGTGTGGATGATACATTTTCAAAGTCATGCATACTTTATTGTCATTCTCATTGAGTTTATAGTTCAAATTTTTAAATGTGAATCCCATTATAGATGTATCGTATTATTGTGTCCGAATACCGCTTTAAGGCTCCTGACAATCATTAAGGGTAGCCAAGGATAGGGTATTTGGTGTTCAGAACCCGTATAAGGCATAAGGTCCCTTGGTGGCCATGGGACTATAGATAGGCATGTAGAGCACTGTATACTTAGGTCAGACCTTGATTTATATACATTATATTCTGGTGTGGCATCCTGAGTCTCGGTGGGCAAGGACAATGCATTGACATTTATTTGTGCCCAAGTGATGTACCACGTTATTTTGTGTTCACACGGTACATTATAATAAGGATTCGGACTCAAATATGCTTGATAGACATCATTGCATCCTCATATTTACTGAACTTCATTGTTTACGTTTTATATTTTGTAATGTAGATGACTCCCTAAGAAACTGAAATCATCAGAACAACCAAACATGCCCAGATTACCGAGGACCTAACAAATATACATGTTATTTATACACGGACCCACTACACTCGTTTTATACAGTTGTTGATGAGGATAAGGGGATGAAACTTTTGAAAAATATAAAGATTTTGTGATGGTGTTGGTTGATATCTATAACCTGATTACATGTCGCTATGTAAATACTATGATATACGTGGAGTAGACAGTAAAGTGATATAATGTAAAATAGGGTAATGGTATATAATAAAAGAACGTTGATGGGAACCACGTAGCAACGATCACTACTTAACCCCGCAAAAGACTGACGATCTCAAGAAAGCCCAAAGAATAATTCGGTTTAGAGTTTGAACAAAGAATAATGAATCAAACAACCAAACAAAACAGAATTTGAATGACCTCTTGATTACACAATGCATGATCCACACTCAATGTTGAATGCCACAAGATTAACTTGATAAGTTTACAAAGTTCTAAGAAGAATAAGATTTAAAAACAAAATAGACTCTCAATTAATTCTCAATAATGTTGTATGTTTTTTACAATGAAAATAATGAAACCTATTTATACTAAGCCCTAATTAAGGTAGTTAAAACAGAATTAGACTCTTAAGATTACAAATATATCAAATAAAATAGAATCCTAATCAAATAAGGTCATTTTTTTAAAAAAAATTGGCTCCCCAAAATATCCATGCGGTCGCATGGAACAAATAGAAACCAAGGTATTGCATTCGGCTGACCTCCATGTGGTTGCATGGTATATTAACCTTTTCTAGAATGTACTCGTGGGCAAAAATCTAACACTCGAGCTAAAAGTTATGCACATTTTCATCCACGATGCTCATTTGCTGCTTGAATCGAGTTGATCCACTTGGTTTCTTCTTCCGAACTCAACATGAAACTTGTTTTTTGACTTGTTAACTTTAACACTTCACCCACCATAGCTTGAGCAAGCAATCCCATGGCTTCTTTTACCTGCTTCGCCCTCGAACGTGTCATCAAACCTCCTTCGATAATCAATGGGACTCGTCCTGGGCTCGACTCCTGAATCATATCATCTACTCTCTTTTCAAAAGGATTCGATCTCGAATCTGTACCTGCATTGAAAAGGGAGAGATCAGACACATTAAAAGTTGTTGAAACATTATACTCACCTGGAAGGTCCAATTTGTATGCATTGTCGTTGACTTTCTCCAAAATTTGAAATGGATCATCCCCTCGTGGTTACAACTTTGATTTCTTTTGTTCTGGAAAGCGTTCCTTTCTGAAATGTACCCAAACTCCATGTTCGAATGTCGTACTTCTCCGACCCTTGTTTGCTTGCGACACGAAGTGTTTGTTCTTACTCTCAATTTGTGCCCATACCTTTTCATGGAGGGACTTCACCAATTCGGTCTTTGTTTTACCATCTAAGCTACCTCATTCATTCACAGGCGAAGGTATTAAATCTGAAGGTGTAAGTGGATTAAAACCATAAACAACTTCAAATGGTAAAAATGAAGTAGTAGAATGCGTGACCCTATTATATGCAAACTCAATGGAAGATAGAGACTCCTCCCAACTCTTCAAATTTTTATTGACTACAGTGCGCAAGAGTTGTGTCATGGTCTTATTCACTACCTTGGTCTGACCATCGGTCTATGGATGACAAGTTGTTGAAAACAAAAGTTTAGTGCCTAACTTACCCCACAAAACCAGCCAAAAATGACTCAAAAATCTCACATCCCTATTAGATACTATGCTCTTAGGTATCCCATGTAAATGTACTGTCTCCTTAAAGAATAACTCAACAATGTTAGTGACATCATCGGTCTTACGAAATGTTATGAAATGTGACAACTTACTAAACCTATCTACCACCACAAATATCGAATTTTATCCCTTCTTAGACCTAGGTGAACCCAAAACAAAATTTATCAAAATATCAACCCTTAGTTCACTAGACGTAGATAATGGTGTGTACAAACCTTGAGGTAAAACCTTAGATTTAGCTTGCTTACAAGTTATGCATCGACTACATACTCTCTTAACATCACGTTTCATCTTTGGCTAATAAAAATGTTCCTCCAATATCTCTAAAGTCTTTTTAATCTCAAAATGTCCTATTAATTCACCATTATGTGCTTCCCTCACTAATATCTCTCACATTGAACAATTATGAACACAATATGTTTCATAAAACAAATATCTATCCCGCTTAAAGAACTTATCTATAGTCCCTTTATTACATGATACATAAATATATGAGAAATCTAAATCACTAACATACATATCCTTAATGTGTTCAGAACTAAGCAATTTAGAACTAAGAGAAGTCAGTAGCACATACCTTCGAGACGATACATCCGCCACCATATTTTTCTTACCTTGCTTGTACTGGATGACATAAGGGAATCTCTCCACAAATTCCATCCACTTTGCATGCTTGTTATTTAGCCTACCTTGACCTTGCAAATGCTTCAATGATTCATGGTCCGTATGTATCACAAATTATTTAGGCCACATGTAGTGCTGTCATATCTCCAAGGCTAGAACAAATAAATATAGCTAATTATCATATGTAGGATAATTGAGTGCCGCTCCACTTAGCTTTTCGTTGAAATAGGCTATCGATCTTTTGTCCTGCATTAAAACTCCTCTAATACCTATTCCTAATGCATCACACTCAATTTCGAAAGTCTTATCAAAATTAGGAAGTGCTAAAATCAATGCCTTACACAATCTATCCTTAATTGTGTTGAACGCATGCTCTTGTTCATCACCCCAATAAAATTCCACTATTCTTAACAATCTTTGTGAGTGGTGTAGTGATTATGCTAACGTCTTTCACAAAACGCCTCTAAAAACTAGTAAAAATATGAAAACTCTTAACTTTATTTTCTCTTCATCAACTTCTACCCCATTAGCATACACTACAAATTCTAAGAAAACAATATTTTCCATGCAAAATGCACACTTCTTAAAATTAGCATAAAGTAGTTCATTTCTCAAAACTACAAGTACACTCCTAAGATGTTCTACATGCTCATTAAGATTCTTGCTATAAACTAAGATGTCATCAAAATACACAACAACAAATTTACCTATAAAAGTACATAAAACATGATTCATCAACCACATGAAAGTGCTCGGTGCATTAGTGGGTCCAAATGGCATTACTAACCACTCATACAAGCCTATTTAGTGTTTAAAGCAGTTTTCCATTCATCACATTCTCTCATTCGAATTTGGTGGTATCCGCTTTTAAGACCAATTTTACTAAACATGCAAGCACCATACAATTCATCCAACATATCATCTAACCTAGGGATATGATGACGGTACTTTACCATTATGTTGTTGATGGCTCTGCAATCTACACGCATCCTCTAAGCTCCTTATTTCTTTGGCACAAGTAGCACTGGAACGACACATGGACTCATGCTTTCCCTCACATATCTCTTGCTCATCAATTTCTCTACTTGCTTCTAAAGTTCCTTTGTCTCCTCGGGGTTAGTTCGATAAGCTGGTCGGTTTGGAATGGCAGCTCCACGAATGAAGTCAATATGATGCTTAATGCCTCGAATAGGTGACAACCCACTAGGCATGTCCTTCGGAAATATATCTTCAAATTCCTGCAATAAAGAGATAACCAAACTAGGGAGGGATATGTTAGGTTCCTCAAGATTGATGAATTACTCATTATAAACCAACAATGTAACTTGTTACCTCTCAATTAACGCTATTTTCAACTCATCCCCATTTGCAAAGAAATTTACTCTCGACTTTTCTCTCCGCTCAGACGACCCTCTTTCTTTTCTCTAATGTGGTTCCACTCTCTTTTGCTTCCTACTAGCCACTTCAACATTTTCTCTCATACTCACAATCTCACTATTTTCTCTAACTCTTTCACTCTCATTTCTTCCTCATTTTTCAAGTTGATTTTGTCTTTATACACTTGTGCCAAGGCTAATGGTGCAAAGATAATGGACCTCCCATCCTTAATAAAACTATAAAAATTCTTGTACCCATCATATATGACCTTCTTATCATATTGCCATTGTATATCCAACAAAATAGGTCTCGTATGCATAGGTACTACATCACACATAATCTCATCCCGATAACTACTAACTGAAAAATTAATCAACACCCCCATGTTCACCTTAACTTCTCCCACATTCATTTATCCATTGTAACATATAGGTTCTAGGGTGTTTTAATACAGTTAATCCCAATTTTTCTACAAGATTTGTGCTAGCTACGTTAATACAGCTTCATCCATCAATGATCATGCTACACGCCTTATTGGTAACATGGCATTGCGGGCGGAATATGTTTTCTCTTTGCTGCTCCATGTCATTTGAGAGCTCATCTCGTGACCAGTAACTCTCGACAACAAATTCCAAGTTGCCTCCTTCACTAACCTTCTCCAATGTGGCATGCTTTCATAATCATCATCAGTGTCACTTACCACCTCTCCATTACACAAAATCATTATCCTTTTATTTTGACATTAAGAAGCAATGTGTCATATTCTGAAGCACTTGAAGCACTTGATATCTGAATTTCTGGCTGGCTATGGCTCTGCTTTGGAGGCTGTTCTGTTAGCACCATCATATTTTTCCTTTAGCACTCCAGTCCTCCCTTTCGAAACTGCTCAATCTCCTTTGTTATCCCACCTCGATTTCCAAAATGAATTAGAACTCTAAACACCCAATGGTTGCCTAGTTGTCCCCTTCCTCTTCAACTGTTTCTCCACCTTCATAGCCACATACAACATGTCTTCGATCTCCATATAGTGTTGCAACTCCACAACATTAGCAATATCTTTATTCAACCGATTTAAGAGACGGGTCATAGTGGCTTCCCGATCTTCTTTCACATTCGATCTGATCATCAAAATTCTCATTTCTTTATGGTAGTCCTCCACACTCTTCGACCCCCGATATAAATCCTACAATTTCTAATGCAGTACCATGTAATATTGACTAGGCACGAATCGCCTCCACATGATAGTCTTCAACTCATCTCAAGTATTAACCGTCCGCTCCGCTCCCGATTCCTCCTCCTTGATGTAACCACTTGATCCCACCCAGTTCAAGAACTGCTATTTTCACAAATTCAAGAACTGCTATTTTTACATTCTTTTCCTACGAATAATTATGGCACTCAAATATCAACTCTACCATCTTCTCCCACTTTAGATAAGCCTCCGGATCACTCATTTCTTAAAATGGTGGAATTAACATCTTAATATTACTCATATTCTCATCTACTTCATCTCCAAAATTATTTCAACCCTCTCTTTCTAACCTACCCCCTTCTATTTCTCATCCTACCCATATCACCCACCATCGATGCACCCTCATCCACATCACTACCATATTCATAATCATCATGCACCTCCATCCTAGGCTCCCGCCTAATCAGTTTCCTTGCATTTGATTGTCCCTTATGAAGATTTGCCACTAATGTATCTAACATATCAAGTCTTTTCCTTACATCCCCAAGCACCCTTTCAAACTGCCTTATTATATCATCTGCCATGTTGATTTGATTCGGCTGCCTGATTGAATTGGAATCTGATAGGAATGTAAAATGCATATTCTTCCCTCCTTATTTTATGAGCTCGAATATTTATTTTGTGTCAAAATGTA
>CAIGRE010130622.1:0-10816 GCA_903798275.1 Fraxinus angustifolia subsp. syriaca
AATGTTGGCTATTTTTACAGCTATATGAACCTGTAATATGTGTGAAGAACAGCAAAAAATGCACCAGCAGCAAGAAGAGAGAAACTGGACAGTAAAAACCGAGAGACAGGAAAAAAAGGTGAAATCTAGGAAGAATGTGAAGGAAAAAAAACAGAGTACTGGAAGGAGTCTAGAAGAGGGAAAAAACGAAAAAGGAGCAGCTAATTTTTCATCACAAAAATTGAAATTTAACCTACTACATTACATAAAACCAACCCTACACTTGTTTATTTTANGATTGGACAAAATAAAGAAATATTTCTTTGACTTTCAAGACACGTTACACATCAACAATGTCCATTGACAAGCTGATACAACATAGTAATCCTAACTTGGTAAATTTTAGTTCTATGCGATGTTGGAGCTACGTTAGCTGAGAGGACATGATGAAAGAACTGAATCGCATGCTTCATTTCACTATGTTGTAAAATATTACTTTTTGGCCACAGTTTTTGTTTGTCCTAAAGGTATATGAATTGAGCCACTTCCTCCCAATCTGTAATTTTTGGTGGATTGGATCCCTCTTCAATATTATAAAAGTCTCTAATAATCTCCGAGCTAAAACAGATTCACACTCCTCGCACAAAAGTCCCATGATGATGCTCACTTTGCTCATCGATGATGCTTGCATTAAAATTCGCCATGAATTCCTTAACCATTGCCGTATATATTTTGTAAGGTTTGGTATATAGTTTTGTCCGAGCCAATCCTGTAATCACTGCGGGAATGTCGAAATTCTATATACTTTCCAAATCAGCTTTCCTCTTCCAAAGAGGAGCCCATCTATTAAATATACTTGCTCATTGTTCAGCCTCTTCCGATATATATACTTCATATGGGAGTGGTTAGGATTGGGCTTTTTTTTTTTCGTATTAGATGACTTGGCTATCTCTTTGCCTTTCCTAGAAGATGAAGCTCTTGGAGGCATTGTTGATAAGTAATTATCCTACAAAAGTAAAACCAAACATTAGATGCAATTTGTATAGTAGTTTAGCAAAAGAGGAAACATGTGTGTAAAACCATAGTATAATGCAATGTGTTATACACATGTATTGTATATAATTCTTTCTAATATGTGGGAGTTTGTGGTGGGGAAATGTATCCCCAAACTAAATGTTTTTTACATTTCAAAGCAAATAGAAAAATTGGATGAAAATCTTTGATCGAGACTTTTTATCAAACACCTAAAGGGCAACGAAAATTCAATGTAGAATTCTACTATCTATCATGACCCAATTGTTAAATCATATGTTTCCGCCTACCATGCCCCTACTTTAATATTTTATCAAAGCCCATGAAAATAACTAGAACTAGAATCAAGTTTCAATTTTTTCATACTAGGGGGTTTGAATACTCACCTTCATGGAGAATCAAGAATTGTTTTGTAGGTGATGAAATTATCTTCATGTAAAGTGTAATCTCAATTGAATGATTCCCACAATGCAATTGATTGGAAGTGTTGAAGTTGAAAGAGAGAATTTTTGGATAAGGGTTTTTTTTATGGAAGGTGGGCTGCACTTACGAGATTTTATTAATATGTCATCACTTGTGGCGAAAGAATACCGTGATTACAACTAAAATAAATCAAAGCAATAAATGGGGAAGTACTACTTCCCTTACAGCAAAAGTAAAGTAACGCACTAAAAAAAGTAAGTAATACTTCCTTTACAGTAAAAGTAAAGTAAAGCAATAAAAAAAGAAGTACTACTTCCCTTACAAGAAGTGCAAATGTGAGAAAAATAAAAGTAAAGATGAGATACAAAAAATCAAACTCTAATGCTGGGCAAACCATATCTGTCAATCTGAATGAGTATCCTGATATGTCATCGTAAAGCTGAGAAGACCCTTATACATTTTCTTGCGTAATCCTTAATGATGCATCCCCACTCGCAAACCCATCCTTGACACAACCATCGGTGTTAATCTTAACAGATCCAAATAATGGAGTGTGCCACCAAACCATGATAGGGGAAGGAGACGGGGGGAGAGTCAAAGAAATACCAAAAAGTATAACAAACTACATGTCATTACACCAATCTAACAGTCGGAATAGTCCACCAATATGGATGAAGGATACCATATGGTAAACTCTCCATATAATACGTTTTGAACTCATACGTATGTTCCTGTGCTTAGCATTATTCTTTTCAGTCCAAAGAAACCAGAAAATCAATAGAGGAATAATGATGCGAATGTGCCCAATCCTTGCAAACTATCTAGAATACATCCATCTCAGAATTCTCTATCTGACACTCTCTCTTGAACTCATGGTAATTTGAAATAAAGCCCCAAAATATTGGCAAACATGATCTTAAATACTGCTACGAGTAAAAATATGAGTGATGGTCTCAATCTCTGAACAACAGTGACATCGAGAAGCCAATTGACTGCATATCATCCTCTGGATAATGACATCAACTAGTATTTAGTCTTGCCATAATCTCCAAGAGAAGAACGAAATGGTAAGAGGTATGATAGGGCTCCTTAGTAGACGAAATGAATCATGCACTGCCCTGCTAGAGCGGATCAGTTGCCATTCTAATTTAGCAGTAAATCTACCATCTGGTGTGGCCCCTCTAGAAAATGCGATCCGAGACATCAAAGCATAGTGGAATGGCCGCAATCTACTCTGCCATAGCTGATGAAAGAGCCTGTAGTAATCGCCTAAAATCCCATCCAATCTCCTCGAAAAAGTCATGCACCCTCGCAGATATGTTCTGTCTATTTGAGAAAATAGATGCCATTGTAGAATCACCCATCCAGCAATCACGCCAAAAGAAGATTTGCCTTAACCCAAGGCGCCATGTAATGTGTATCTCAACGCGTGGTCCAAATCTCTTCAGTCTTTTCCAAATATGAAAGGCTGAATAGGGAACTGCTGCAAGCAACGGATGTGTCCCTCTACAATATTTACCCAGTAAAAATTGAGCCCACAGAGAACTCTGAGACCTGAACAGCCACCATAGCTTTAATGAAAATGTCTCTACCATATCTTGTAGTCTTCTAAAGCCCAGACCCCCATCGTCAGTGGGAATGCAATTTACCTTCCAACTCCACCAATATAGACGATGCGCATGATCCTTAAAATCCCATAGGAATCATACAAATATACTTTTCAGCCTTTTCAGAATGACCTTGGAGGTCGAATAATCTGGAATAGATACAGTGGTATAAAGAACAGAACAAACCTTAGAAGGGTAATCCTACCACCAGGAGAAAGAAGGCGTGAAGCCTATCTAGAAATCCTACTCCTGACCTTCATAATGAGATCATCATACAGAAGCTCATCTTAGCCCCTTTAAAAAAAGGGACTCTCAGACATGTGGACGGTTGTCTCTAATGTGAAAATCCAATCAAAATCACTAACCTCTATATCTGAACATCAGATGTCTGCCTAGGCAATATAAGATCACTCTTGTCTCTATTCACCAATTGGCCAGAGACTTCCTCGTAGTGTTCCAAACAGTTGATAACCATTCTGATAGAATTCTTCTGTACATTGGTATAAGGGTACTACCTCCATGTCAATACTGTATACTGGGATATGTTTGAAACCTCCAAGTAAGCAATTGAGAAAGGTAGTCCGCTGCAATGATAAATAAGGATGAAGAAAAGAAACCGCATGGCCGCCCATTTACAACGTTTGATTCGATCAATCCACAACCGGCCAAAACCAAATGCCTCCAGTATAGAATAAATGAATCATCAATCCATATGAGCATATGCTTTAGCCATGTCAAACTTCAGCATAACATTCCTTCCATGTATTTTATTAACCAACGTATGTAGAAGCTCCCGGGTCAACAAAACATTGTCCCAATAAGTTGACCAGTGACAAAACCACTATGCTAAGGGGAGATAGTACAAGACATAAATGAACTCAATATGTTGTTCAATAGCTTTGTGATAAGCTTATTGAACATCGTACATAGGCTCATAGGTCAGTAATCCGTCCATCTACAAGCATTCTCCATCTTCGGAAGCAAAATAATAGATGTAGCAGCAAATCCTCTCGGCAAATGACTACCCTCAAAGAAATCAATGACTGCACCATAAACATCATCCTGTATAATATCCCAACATTGTTGGTACAACAATGATGAAAATCCATCAGGGCCCTAGCACTATCAGCATCAATACTGAAAACAGTCTCTTGCACCTCATCAATCAAAGTGAGGCAATTCAAGGCCTTATTGTCTCCCTCCATTAGTATCCTAGGTATGATATCTAGATGAATATATTCTAGAGGC
Source organism: Fraxinus angustifolia subsp. syriaca (assembly GCA_903798275.1). NCBI lineage: Eukaryota > Viridiplantae > Streptophyta > Magnoliopsida > Lamiales > Oleaceae > Fraxinus > Fraxinus angustifolia. The sequence continues at coordinate 4,290 of CAIGRE010130622.1, forward strand.
TGTGAAGGAACGGATAATAACTCCTGGAAAAAAGAGATTGTCGAGCTCTGAATATGTGTTGGGATAGTAAGAACTTCCCTTACCTGAGTCGTGATGGAATTGATACTAGGTCTGATCCGCTGTCCCTGTACAAGCAAATAAAAATATTTGGTGTTGCGATGTCTCTCACATACCAACGAGAACTAGCCTTTTGTTTCCAAAAACCTTCCTCAATAGCTAAGGTCTGGTTCAAATCAGCTTGTCCATCATGAAGTAACTTACGGTATTCCGATGTAGGATCAACCTCAAAATCAATCTCTACCTAGTCAACCCTCTCATCAGCACCTCTAACTCTCTAGAACACATCACTAAATACCTGTCGATTCTACCACGTTAGTCTCTATTTCAGCCTAAAGAACTTCTCATAGAGGGCTGCCATCTTGTAAGATGAGTAGAAAGTGACCACTTTTGAGAAACAAAGGATGAGAAGTAGTGATGTTTGGTCCAAACATTGAGGAATCAAAATGATCTAGGACTTAAATCATCATGAGAAATCTACTTTAAAAGCACAGGTGAGTGATGAGATGAAGTATGATTCAGATGCATCATAGTAAGCTGTCTACAAAAGAATGTAGCTCAAGAGTTAATCAAAACTCTATCCAATCTTTTACTAACCCTGCCATTGGTCCAGGTAAACTGAGGCTCCGTAAAATCCAGCGTTCTCTAAGCCACAGTCCAACATCATATCACAAAAACTAGTAGAACCACGATTTTGACGACTATGACCAGTACGATCACCATCATGTGTGATGACATTAAAGTCACCCCCAACAAGCCAAGGATCATCCATGGAGAGGAAAATGTGGTGAAGACCCGCCCACAAGTCCCTCCTAACATAGGCTTGACAAGTAGCATAAACAGAAGTCAAGTAAATAGGTAGTATAAGTCTTGGATCCTCAACTCTAACATGTAGGAACTAGATATGATCATCAATAATAGTAACGGTAGTACCCACATTACTGAACCCCAGTGTCGAAATGCAAATAACGACGAACAAGATCAAACCTCCTCTCCAAAACCTAGGATCCAGAATAACCAAAATATAAACCTGATGAAGCTGAATAAATAGCAAGCATGGAAATAATGATGACTGCATTATTATGCAAACACTTTTTTTCATTTGACAAAATAATAAAATAAAGCAAAAAAATTTGTTCAATCGTGACTAACTGTGGTATGTAGCAAATCTATATAGACTGTGGCTTATCGTGATTGGTCGAAGTTTTTGAAGTAACACATGCCTTGGAGAATGAATATATCAATGATCTAAGAATTTTCTTTCTATCCTATGTGCAATGCAAAATTTTGAAAAATAAAGAGTTTAAAGTTGGATAATAGGTTGTCTTCTATTAAGAGCTTAATTTATCGTCTCGAGCTCAATTGCATGGTAATTATTCTGGTTCAGTTAAGATTATGGAGGATTTTTCCCTAAAAAAAATCTCATTCAAATATTGTTTCAATCACTGACCATTAACTTTGAAGTTAACATTTTTCTGGATGTGTCAGCTCAACTGTGTCATAGGGATAAATGTGCACCACCGTGTACGATTCAATCTATCTATATCATAGCTTTCCTAGGAAGAGTCTCAATTGGGATTTATAGAGTAGAACCTATTCTCCAACTCCGAATTCTTTTTCTTGAATAATTTTTTGATGACATTACTTTTTTCGTTCCTTATAAATGAAAGCATTTTCATAGGCATCGTTCTTGAACTCGTCCATCTTATTAGGCTGTAAAAGTCTTTTTCTTCTAGCTTGTTGCAAATCAAAGTTCAATTTCTTCACTGCCTAATATGCTTTGTGCTCCAACTCTAGGTAAGTGACAAGCTTTTCATACACCAATAGATATGGAAACATCCTCATAGGTGCTTTAAAAGATACTCTGTATGCTCAGAGAATATCATCTAACTTCTTTGCTCAATCTTTCTTGATGCATTAACCATTATCTATATGATCCGTTTGATCTCCCAGTTGGAGATTTCCACTGGACCACTTGTTTGTGGGTGATAAACTTTAGTGATGCGATGCTTCACTCCATATTTCGATAAAACTATAAAACTAAATCCAACATCTTGTAGCAAAAATGTTTACCACCATCACTAATGAGTGCCCTTGGTGTTCCAAACTAACTGAAGATGATTTTCTTCGAAAACGTTATGACTACCTGAGAATCATTAGTCAGTATAGCAATTGCTTCTACCCACTTAGATATGTAATCTACTGCCATCATGATATACTAACGTGAATATGAAAATGGGAATGACCCCATGAAATCTATACCCCAAACATCAAAGAGCTCGACTTCAAGTATGGAGTTCAGAGGCATCTCATTTTTCCTTGAGATGTTTCTAGTTCTTTAACACTGACCACATGCCTTGACTATACTGTGGGCATCTTTAAAAAGAATTAGCCAATAGAATCCAAATTGGAGTACATAAGCAGCTATTTTCGTTATCCCAAAATGCCCTTCATATGATTATAAATGACACTTCTTTAAGATTTCAACCATTTTCGCTTGTGGCACTCACCTTCTAATGATCTATTCTGACGTTGCCTATATAGATATGGATCCTCCCGAAAGTAAATACTTCAAATCTGAAAAGAATTCCTCCCTTTGTTATTAGGTATTGTCAGGAGATAAAATGTTGCTAGCGAGGTAGTTGACCATATCTGCATACCATGGGAGCTCAAGTAAAGCGTACAACTGTTCATCTGGAAATAATTCATTGATTTGATCATCCTATTGTGGGATCTTCTCCAATCTAGATGGGTGATTTGCCACTAAGGTCTCTATTCCCTTTTGTCCCAAATTTCCAAGACAAACTCTTATAGGAGTACTACCCATTTGATAAGTCTAAGCTTTGTCTTTTTCTTGGCTAGTAGGTGTTTGAATGCTACATTATTAGTGTAAACTATGACTTTTGAACCAATGAGATAGGGTCAAAATTTGTCAAATGCAGACACCACTATTAACAGCTCTTTTATAGTAGTAGCATCATTGATTTGAGCATCGTTAGTAAATCACATGAAGTATCGTATCTATTCTCAGACCCAATACCGCTCCAATTGCAAAGTTACTTGCATCATACATAATTTCGAAAGATAGATCCCACTCTAGTGCTACAAATGATAGGTGCATGTACCAACTTTCCTTAAATGTTATCAAATACTCCTCATGAAACTGAAATGGGACATCCTTCTCAAGAAGATTACATAATGGTCTAGTAATCTTTGGAAAATCCTTGATAAACCTTCTGTAGAATCCCGTATGACCTAGAAAACTTCTAATTCCCTTTATTGAAGTATGTGGTTGTAGTTTTTCAATTACTTGAATTTTTGCCTCGTCAACCTCAATACCCTTACCTGATATTCGATGACCCAATACAATACCTTCTTGAAACATGAACTAGCACTTCTCTCAATACAGCACAAGATTGTTTTTTTCACACCTTTGTAGAACTATGACTAGATTCTTGAGACATGTATCAAATGAAGACCCGAATTTGGAGAAGTCATTCCAAAAGACCTTAATAAATTTTTCTATAATGTCTAAGAAAATTGCCATCATACATCTTTGAAATGTGGCTGGTGCATTACATAAACCAAATGGTATCTTCCTGAAAGCAAAAGTTCCATATGGACAAATGTTATATTTTCTTAATCTTCAGAAGCAATTGGTATCTGGTTGCATCCCAAGTATCCATCCAGAAAGCAATAATGAAAATGTATTGCTAGTATTCCAAGCATTTGATCGATGAATGGCAAAAGAAAGAGGTATTTTCTTGTAATAATATTTAACTTTTGATAATCAATACAGACTCTCCATAATGTTGTTGTTCTAATAGGTATGAGCTCGTTATTCTCATTTTTCACCACTGTGATGCCTTCTTTCTTTGGTACAACTTCCACTAGACTCACCCATTTACTATAAAAAAAAATAGGATATATATAATACTTTCTTCTAACTTAAATACTTAAGCCTAAACCACATCCTTTACAATAGGATTAATTTCCTCTGATGCTCAACTGATGGTTTGAAATCATCTTCCAAAATAATTTTGCGCATACATAATGAAGGGCTAATAGCCTTCATGTCAGCAATGGACCATCCAATCGCAATCTTGTGTTCTTTGAGCACCCTAAGTAATTTCTTTTTCTTCCTCCTCTATTATAGAGCTTGCAATGATGACTGAGAATGTAGAAGATTTCCCAAATAGGCATACTTCAAATGCATTAATAGATGTTTCAACTTAAGAGTTAGGGGATTTAAATAGAAGTTAATGGTTTAGTAGAGCCTTTACCTAACTCTTTGGAAATGCAACAGGTGGTGGTGCTTCGAAATAATTGGCATACTCTTCAATTTCAAGGTTTTCTATTGTTTAGATTTATAATGAACTAGGCATACATCCATTGTAGGATATTCATGTCCAACTGACTTTACCACCAAGCTATCAATAATATTAATCTAGAAGCCAGAGTTGGCTTCAGATGGATACTTCATTTGCCTTAAAGAAGTTGAAACATGTTCATCATCCAGTCTCAAAATTAACTGTTGGATGTGTACATCAATCAAAGTTCCTCCCGTAGCAAGGAATGGCCTATCCAATATGATTTGAATGTCTTGGTCTTCATCTATATCTAATATAATGAAATCTACAGGATAGATGAACTTGTCCACCTTTACCAAGACATCTTTAATAATTTCCCTTGGATGCCTTATGGAATGGTCAGATAGCTATGGTAATATAGTTGTTGTTTTCACCTCTCCAAGTCCTAGTTTTCTGCACAAAGACAATAGCATTAAATTTATACTTACACCAAGATCATAGAAAACATCTTCAAAATGTTTATCTCATATGGTACAAGGTATTGTAAAATTCCCTGGATCATTAAGCTTAGGGGAAAATTTATTTTGCAAAAGTGCACTGGGCCCCTCAGATAACATCACGATCTTATATTCCTCCAGCTTTTTCTTATTAGTCAAAATCTCCTTCATGAATTTTGCATAGCTGGGCATTTGTGCTAGAGCATCTGCAAATGGGATGCTGATGTGCAGCTTTTTAAATACTTCAATGAACTTTGAGAATTGTTTGTCCAGTTTATGTTTATGTTTATGCAGTCTCTCTGGGAATATAATGGGATGTACATATTCTCTTACATGAATGGCCACCTTAACATGTGGTTTGTTTGGGTTCTCTTTCACATTTTCCTTATTTGATTTTTCAGATTCTTTTATTTTCTCATCATCTCTAGTGGACACTTTATTTGTCTCTACAACTAGTCTTTTTACTGTAATTCCAGGAAGTTGTACCCCAGTTCTTGTTGTAATTGGTTGTACATGTTCCTTTGGATTAGTTTCTGAGATAGAGCAGGCCAACAAACCTATTTGAGTTTCTAACCCTTTTATGGCTGTTGAATAATTTTGCAAAGTTGTTTCCGTCTTTGTTATATACTGGTCAATTTTCTATATAAACTTACCCAAGATATCTTCTACAGAAGCTTTCTTTTCTTGCTGTTGAAAACTAGGTGGAAACTGCTACTGTTGTTCCAAGAGACGTTAGGATGATTACGCCAACTTGAGTTATATGTATTGTTGAATGCATTGTTATGTTGGCGTTGATAAATTTGTGCATAGTTTACTTTCTGTGTCTCTTGTGATGTAATTAGCATTCCACACTTTTGTAAGCTTCTCCACATATACCACAAGTAAAAAAAAAAAATTGGCACCGCTTTTACTGAATTTCTTACAATCAAGAGATGTATCACCTTCTGCTCTAAAGTTGACATTTGTGTTGATAATGCTTAGAAGGCATCTACCTCATGTATACGTGCGTATCTATTTTAGAATGCCACAAAGTATTGTTGGCTACCTTTGTGTGGAGACCCGAAAATTTCATATAATTGAATTTGTTTCTTCTAGGTGCTATATTTTATATTTTGAAAAACAATTTGGAAGATTGAAGTGATATATGTATTAATTGGGCTAATTATTAATATTTTTATAAAGCGGTGATAAGTATATCAATATTGAGCTCATTGGATATCTCATATTTAATCATCTATTTTAGGTTCGAGAAAAAGTCGATAAGTTAGCTCTAAGATATTGCAGTTTGAAGAAGTAGTTAAAAACTAGCTTCTCTGAATTAAAACATTGAATGTAAATGGAGCTACTACCACATATATATGGGAATGTTTTATTTTTTATTTAGAGGTGTACAGGTTAATAGACACCTGTTGGGTTGTTGGGATAAAGTGCTCTTTTTTTTATTGGGATAATTGGTGTGCTGTCGTAGGCACCCAAAAATAGTCCTTAAATCTCTAAAACTAATGTAGTAGTGGAAGTAAGGGTCGATCCCACAAAGAGTGTGTAATTCAATAGTTTATGCTCCGTACACTGATTGAGGGGGGTTTTTGTATGTAAACAATTGTAAATAACGCAATTAATAATAATGAAAACTAAATTAACAAAAACAATTAAAAGACTAACC
>CAIGRE010130639.1:0-12450 GCA_903798275.1 Fraxinus angustifolia subsp. syriaca
TCGGCTCGGACCAAAAAAAGTTCGGAACAAAAAAGCTCGAGCCGAGCCCGAGCTTTTCTTTTCGGCTCGGCTCGACTCGTTGACATCCCTACTTGAAAGCGTGATCGATGTGCTCAAACGATATTTGTCTTCTCTAGAATTGATTTGGTGCTTCAAGGAACTCACGGCAAACGGTTAAGCACTTGTGTTTTTCTTCCAAATCTCAAAAAACATGTTGATAGTGTGTGTATTTATATTTATTGGGAAATCTCTTTCTTTGTATGGAATGAATTATGATAACTTGTATCAAATTATGTTTAGAAATGATAATTTTTCCTATATATAGTTTTCAATTAGTACACCACGAAAATGCTCCAATTGATTCATGAAAAGTTGAAATTTTTCATGAAAAATCGCCAAAAACAAATCAGAAAACTAGTCCACAACGACTAGTTTTTAACGTCATGTGTAAACATAGTAAATATATTTTTGCTTCGGTTTCAGCCAACACGAGCAAACTAAATTTCATTCTAATTTCTTCATTCCTTTTAATCTCATTATATGCCCATTAACCATGTGAACAAATACATGGGAAAAGTACACGACTACTATACTATAATTCCTACCAGGGTTGGACATGGGACGGTTCGGTTCGATTATCTTCAGAACCGAATCGATCTAAAATTCTCGGGTATTTAAGAAATGGAACTGCCAGTTCTTATTCTGTTTTTGGTCTAGAACCGACTCAAACCCATCGGTTTTTTATCCAGATATCCATTTGAGTATTTAACTTATGAAGAACCGATCGATTCGATCCAGTTCAGTTCGAGAGTTTTGTCGAACTCTAATTCTTACAATTCAAAACTAAAAAAACTTATCAAATTATTTCAAAATTCAAGTGCTAATTTAAAAATTTTACTACGTGTATATAAATGTTTACATAAGGAATTATTTAATGTCATATGGCAGTATATCGTTTGTCAGTTTAAAATATAGTCAATTTTTTCATCTAATCTTTTCACTCCACATTATTTAATGTAATCCCTTACGTATCATTTTTATGTACAAGTAGCATAATCATTAATTTAATAATAATGTGCGCGTACAAACAAAATTGACATATATTATATCCCACCCCTACCCCCACGGACCCCAGTCCACTGGACACTCCACACCTTTGGAAATTTTTCATAAACTGAAAACCTCTTTTGGAGATTACACCCGACCTCATAAAACCACCCCACCCCACCCCACCCCACCCCTACCCTAGAAAATTTCCAAAATTTAAAAACGTTTTCAGGAGATTACACCCCACACAGGGACTAACTGTGCTTTCAACGACCAAATTTATTGTTTGTGACCATACATGTGTTATATATGATTAACTGTGATTATCTGTGATCGTCTAATTCATGACTATATGTAACCAAGTTACTAACTTAAGTTATTTGAACTAATTGCGACCAAATTTGTCTTTAGTGTAATTGTTTGTGATTAGGTCAATCACATTGTTGGTCACAACCAGTCACAAAAAACACACAGGATCACCACAAACAAATCTATACACACCACAGATCAACACTACAATCTACCACAAGTTAATATCATCGCCTCCAATGCACAATCACTAATAACTTCAACTTAAATCCACAACCATATATACTACCTTCACTGATATATGTTATCTGTGACTAACTGTGATCAAATTTATTTTCAACGTGACTTGTAACTAGGTTAGTCTAATTTGTGTCTGTATGTAATCAAATCACATACAGCCACAATCACAATATAGATTTGGTTATAGACAATCACAATGAATATAAACTTGATCACACCGCATTGTCATCGTCACCACCACTCCGGCACCATCAACTCTCCCAACAACGTTAATAACCAAATGCTAACCACTTCACCATGACCACATGCACAACCAGTAATAGAACTATCGTCGCCTACACCACCACCAACAACAAATCCACTCTACATATCGGAAAATCATCGGCTCCATTTGTAAAACACCAACAATCATCCCAAAACTTTAGCTAAACAACATATTTGATAAAAAAAACTACCCTCCACTAAAAAATGATGAACATTAAAATATATAAAAATCTAGATCTGTTGCAAGCACCATCGCTTGGTTCGCTCCAAAACTTTCTCTTCACCACCAAATATCAAAAAGTTCATACCAAAACTAGCGAGCCCCCACCACTGCTTGCGACACCACCGATGAAACTTACACAGAGGTTCGCTAAAAATATGTCAATTTGTAGCGCTACCTAGAAATATGCATGGTTCGTCGTTGTGGCTAAAAGCAGTGGCGCCGTGAACTACAGTGGCATCGGAGAGATGGTAGAGTAGGGGATGAGATGGGGTGAGGGAGAGAAGATATAGATGAGGAAGAGGAGATTTGAAAGTGAATTGGGTTGGTAGGATGAATATATATGTAGATTAAATTTTTATTAATTACGATTAATAATACATAATTATCACCTGATATATTAATTTTAAATTAAACTCTCTTATGAAAATTAGTTTTTAATCGTAGATTTCTAGGGAACAACTCAATCCATTTTGACATCATTGCTTTGTTAAAATAAATATTTAAACAGTAAATACGGAAAGACTTTCCCTTTATCGAATGGAATGAGATTCCTACAGTAAATAATGTATTTCTTTAAATCATGCAGAGATTTTGTACGTATTTTTCTATAAATCTCGCATAGTTTGTGTACATATTTTTCTTATGGCTCTAAATTCTTCTTATGTAACTTTCATATTTTTCTTTTTGAGTGAAACCCCGCTCTCTTTTTCTATTTTCTTCAGACTTTAAGCATGTTCATTTCTACTGAACTTTTCTAAACTGTAAATTATGATTTACTTTCCAAAGAAAAAAGTTTAAATTTGTTATTTAAAACATTAAATTTAAAAACTATGTTTGAAAAAAGTAAATTAAATGTTAAAAGCCCAACCAAGCAAAGTATTCACCTCTTTACCTTCTTTAGAAGGTGTTTGGTGGAGATTAAAATTAAAATTTTAGTAGATTGTGATAAAAAATTTTGAAATGTATGATTGAAAAGTTGTGAAATCCATGCAATATGTGATTAATATTGATTATTTGATTTTGACTTAAATTAAAATATGATTTTAATCCATACCAAACAGTGCCTTAATATTAGAATATAATATTGTTGACTTTGTCTTGACGGACATTTCATAAATATATATTATTCGACACTTCAATTACAAAAAATCAAGGAAAACGAAAAAGAAGAAGGAAAAAATAAAAAATAAAAAAAATACAGGCTCCCCTTATTATCCAAAATTATGATAAAAATCACAAGAATACGAAAAATAAAGGAAGGAAGACAAACTTTCTTCTCTTTTATAAATTTTATTTTTTAATGAAGCTTAAAATCGTCCATAATTTTCTTGAATATGCTCATCAATTCCTTCGCCGGAGTCGTTTTGGAAGTTTGCGACACAATTCCATCGTTTCCGGAGAGAACCCTGTACTTGTCCTTCCTGGTAAAGTTTGTGCACTCAAACCCTAATGTTGTAGCCAAGATTCTTTGAACATAATTTGCAACATCATGTGGACTTTTACCAGATGAACATGTTGCTTCAACTGGTAATTGGTTTAAGAATGTTACCTCGTATATTGTTCTAGGGTTCATGAAGAAAAATATAGGGTCCATAGCTTTCCACCCTCTGGCTGTGGTTGCATGGAAAAACCCTACTTTGTAATTCATGGCGACAGGCACAATCCGGTCTGTTAATTCAGCAAAAAGTCCACTGAATCTCAGCAAAAAGGGTTCTCTGCAAGTTGTGCCTTCTGGGCAGACGACTAAATCTCCCTTTTCGAGTTGCCGTTTGATTTTCTGAGCGTCGACATCTCGGATTCTAGTTAATCGGACGGTGGGAATAGGGGATAGAATTTCGGATAATCTGGAAATAGAATATGTCACGGCCGGGATTCTACGGTAGAGGACGGCGGAGAGGACAACCGGGTCCATTAATGTTCTGTGGGTGCAAACGAAGAGGACACCGGAGTTGTCGGTGGCTGCGGGCGGAGGGGTGCCTTTAACAACGACCTTGCCTCCGAATACGGAGGCCATTCGAGGTATAGCCCACATTGGAAGTATAAGGCCTACCCCAATACGGATTAATGCTAGTACAATTCCGAGAGGAATCCATAAGAGGATAAGGAGGGCGGTGGACGGCGTAGGACGCTTAGTTAACCTGCCGTCATGAAAAATCACCGGCAGGGGGCGGATGATGTGGTGGAGGTCTTGCTTTTTTGAGGTGGTGAATGGTGGATGTTCTTCTTTCTGTTGATAAGGCAAAAACATTTCAGTCAACATTTATAATATAGCTTGTGTTTGGTTCGGCTACAAAAGTAAATTCAAATTTAAGTTAAAATTAATTTTATCACACATTTTATGAAATCCATGACTTTTCTCAAATTTTACTAAAAACTTAATTTTTATCCAAACGAATATACAAAAGATGCCACCTAAGTAGTTGGAAAGGCTACCACAAATAATCGCGTCTTGTTTCCTACATGCAAAAAATAAACATTTGCAACGAGTGCTCAACTACGTAAAATGTAATTATAAATAATTTTATGTGTGACGATATAGCTAAGTAAACTCACCTTACACATGGATAAGAATAATGGACCGGAACCAGATTGAGGCCTTCCTAGTCCTAAACTAGGTTGTTCATCACCAAATAATGCACCAATACTCCTAGTGATTGAATCAAAATCATCTTGAATAAAACCAGTTGCCAATCCAAATCTGTTCTCAGAGAGTTCGCTCCCGAAAACATCGTCTGCACGTAAATGCTCCTTCACGAACCTCTCGACCATGATCCTTGGCGTTTTGGTCACGATAATTCTCTTATCGTATGAGCTGAATATTCTCCAAGCCTCCATATTGATATCATCGAAATAAAACTTCGGCAAAACAGCTCTAGACACCGCTTCAATTTCCAACATAGGTACCCCGGCCGTGGCAACAAAAACTGTCAACCTAAGCCCAGCATCCCTTTTCCCACAAACTTCTAGCAACCGAATCACCGGCCATAACATCAACAACAGCGCAAACCGAACCAAACCCGATGCCTCGAATGCTATCAACATGAAGTAGGAAAAGGCCTTAGAATCATTCAAAAGAGTCCCTTCAAGATCAGCAACAACAGACTCCATAACAAGGATAGTAATCTCTTATCTCTTTTTAAATATTAATTTTCAAGAAACCTGAAATGTATAAAAAATTTCTGTACTTGTGATTTTTTTATTTTTTTAGGACAAGGATTTACAAAGGATATAAGAATTGTAAGATAAAGGTAGATTGACTGTTCTCTAACGAAAGAATTAGGCTGTTTATCTGTTCACAACTAACCTTTATGCTTGTTGGTATATTTATATTAAAATCTCAGCCCCCTTTTCTGTTTTTCTTTGGTGGATATATCTATAAAGAAACCAAAGGATTATACGCCACCTTAAACCTGAAAAAATAGATTACTTNGGTGGATATATCTATAAAGAAACCAAAGGATTATACGCCACCTTAAACCTGAAAAAATAGATTACTTAACCTCAATAACTTAGTCAAAAAAATAAATATAATCAAGAATCCACATGTCCAACAAAATATATGTCTACCATGTCAAATTTAGGTTACTTAGCCGGAATTATGTGTAATAAACTGTAGATATATAATCTTTATGAAGTAGTGATTGAAGGGACTCCACGTTTGAGTATAGGGTTTTTTCTGAGAGATTTCTGCGGGCTATGTTTCCACCTTGGGAGCATTTCTATTTCATAATTTGATTCATTTAGGTCTGAAAATATTCATCTATTTCGTCACCTACATCTAGAAGTTTGATTCGTTTCTCTCGTTTCAATAATTCTCTCATTTTTATTTTATTTTCCATTTTTTTTTTGGTCTTTTGAAATTTGTCAAGATTGCAGTGCCTGATGTGTAATGCTCGTATATATGCATATAATGTCACATTTTTTATTGAACATTGCTGCTTTTATATATGTAAAACTTTCGTAATCATGCGGGATTATGTATTTAGATTAAACTACCTCAGATAGGCACCTTTTTTGTATTTAGTCATGTTCGACGTCAATTTTTAAAACTCATTTTTCTTTAAATTTATTTTTAACCACAAATTTTATGGCCCTACAATTTTTATCTTTCAGCTACACATTTCATTTTTTTTTTTTTAATAAAAAATCTCTAAAATTTGATATTCAGCAAAACCAAACAGGGGCTTAAGAAAATTTATTTGAAATTCAGTTGTGCACAAAACAATTCAACTCAGATTTGAATTTACATCGTGATATTGTTTAAAATTTGGAGTTTTTAGTTATACTTTATCATTTTTGTAAATGGCAAATCAATTCAATGATTTTTATACAAATACTCATTAGTTCATATTTGTTTTTGTATTAATTTGAGTTCAATTTTCTTTCATTCTATCAAATACGTGTATATGGATGTGCAAGTCATTTGAAAAAATCGGAGCGAATTATATTCTGCTAGTGAAACATAGCCCTAAATTGTATCCGGGAAGCCTATCATGAAAAATCGGAAGCAAATGCCGGAAAATGAGAGTAGAAAAAACACGTGGATAATAAGTGAATAGTAGTTAAATGTGTAGTTAATGTTTGATTTTAACCGGAAATTATAACTTACTAATAAGTTTACACAAAAATAAGCTTATTAATACGTGTACAAGAAAAATTGCAATATAACTGATCAAGTTTTATGTTGACTTAAAAAATTGTAATTAGCTGATATATAGCTGGAAACTTGTTCTTGAAAGTCAAAGTAGGTAAGAAGTTTACAAATTTGCTTCCTTGTTTACACTTCTAATTTTCCTTCAAAAGTTGCGAGAACAAGATATGCCTTATTTCATATAAAATATATTGCTTCGGTTGCTTAACCTATTTTTCACGAAAATAATCCTAAAAGAGAAGGAAAATTATTGCGTTGGTACTCAACCTATAAACTTTTAAGCAACTTGATAACCAATCAATTAATTTTGGCGGAGTGGTGGTTGGCAGTGTAGATGGTCGGGGAATATTACTCTAATTTCCTTTTTACCTTTTTGTTGCGCCCAAATTGGCATAAGCCTAATTGGCCAAAGCCCAATGCCCCAAAAGTAAGGAAATGGCCGAAACCCATTCGCAGAGGCGTATCGGCTGCAGCTTAGAAATTTCGAGGCGCCATTGCCTGAAGCCCAACATTACTGAAGTACCTCAATGCCGAGGCTCAAGAGAAAGCGGAAGCACTAAACAATTTGATAAAGTTCCGACGCTGAAGCACTACTTGTTCAACTGAAGCTCTAGAACCTATACCTCAAGCCGATGCTCAATAAAGCAGAATCTGAAACTCAACTATGACAAATGATGACTTACGATTGAAGATCTTAAAGTGCATAAGATCCTCTTGGAATGATTGATTGAATAGTTGCAATGAGTAGAAATGGTTAATCATGTCAACACAAAGCATGGGTTGGTCATCTTCTTCAGAAGCATTTAATGCGCCACATGATAAAACAATAAAAATAATGCCTATGAGGTGATGTGATAGAGGAGATGATGTGACGTATCCTCTCATCCAATGGTTATTATTATACATGTAATACTATAAATAAACCCTCGTAGTGTCATAACAAAGGTTGAAAAAATTGAATATCGATAACACAAACATACTCTCTCTCTCTCTTTGATGTTGGAATTTTGAAGAAGAACATTGTGCAATTTCATGCTTATTTTGTTTCTTTGTTAATCATTCATTATCGTATTTTATTGTTCTTATATTTATCGGATCCCGAACATATTTGTCTCGTGTCAAAGCTTCTCCCACGTTCAAACTCAATATTTTCGACTAGTAATCTGTCAACACGTGTCATAATTAGCTTGCCAAGACGTGAGTGAGCCCGGTATTTGTTGACACATTTTTTATGGTCAATAAATTGACGCCGTCTGGAAGAAACATTACTAAAAACCACGAATATCCCTGTGGAAAAAGATTTCTTGGAAAGAGACATCTCCCTTGAAAAAGGATTTGCTCTTGAAAAGAACAAGAGGAAGCCCCAAAAGGTCGAAGACAACAACATCTTTAAAAAGAAATGAGCTCCGACCGTGAAGTTCCTCCTAGGAGGGTAAGGGAGAATCCTATTGAAGAGGTTCTGCCAATGGCCACCCCAACAGGTCGGTGCCAACCTTACCACCATTGTAAGCGTGGTGCGATGAGCCTATTTAACCAACTTACCCGGGAGGTAGCAACCATGGCTTCCAACATGAAGAACATCGCTCACCAAAACATGTTCATGCAAGAACTTTTCACGCAAATGCAAGGTCGGAGAGGTCCTCCAATTCTCCCTTATGTACTACATTGTCTTCATAAGGATAAGGTCCAAAGTCAAAGGGTCCCATCCTCTAGGTGAGACCGAGATGTATCCCTATTTGAAAGAGAAGTGGGAGTGGATGTCTCCTCGAATTATGTTTTTGGTCGACCCACCGAGGCCCAGCGGACATGGATAACATTTTTCCCATGAGTATGAACCCGATCATATGCCACAAAGGTCTGTAAGTGTATTTGATAGGATCATCCCTGTAGGACCTAGGAGTAGGCCTCAGCCATCCCCAGGTTACAGCGCCTAGAAATAAGCAGCATAGGAGGGAGGAGGTGAGAGACCAAGCAGACCCATCACATCTTCCACCAAGATATTAGGTCAATGAAGAAGACTCGGATGATCCCCAAAGATCATGTGACTTAGATGATGACGATGAAAACTTGCCTTTTTCACAAGAATTGAGGAATGTACCTGTCCTAAGCCATTATGTACATCTTTAACAGGAGTTTGAGGCATTTCATCCAAAAACTCCGCTTTGACTTCAGAAGCGTTGAGTTATGGGTAAAGCTCTCCCATCCTCTCCATTATTTCGGCATAAGTGAACCTACGTCAGTAAACGCCGAAGCATTGATACTCTTCAGTTAAGTAGAAGTTTGTAATATATTCTTTAACTACTTTTTCCCCTGCCTTCAAAGCATCAGCCTTCGAATGCTCAGCCTCATCAACATAGTGTTTTATTTGGACCTATTGGCATCTTTGAGCCCCATTATCTCCAAGTTAGCCTTCTCCAACGTTTCAAATGTCAGCTTCTGATGATTGTTTGAGATTTTGACCTTCTTTGTTAAGGAGGCCACCTTGCACTGGGACTCATGAACTTTTTTCGTCAGAGCCTCGATCTCTAGCAAGGTAGACTTTCACTTGGCTACCACTTTAGTTCGTTGGGCCCTCAGCTCTACCGCCTCTACATTTATTTTCTTCATTTATTTCTCCGCTAAGGCCAGCTTCTCCACATAGTCCCGATTATGATTTTGAGTGTCCTTAAGGACTGCTTGACACTCCAATACAAGTCCTATGGCCCTAGTACTTTAGCTCACAAATGTGGCCACGAGATCAACCGTGTCGTAAGTGGAGACGTAATCCCTCCACATTTCAATCCAGAACTTATAGAAATTTACAGTAGCACCCCGAACGTAGTCGATAGCATCTCCATTACTATTGGAGCAATCTCCTTATCTTGTCCCACCAGGAACCTCCTAGATTTCCCTGGAGTCCTCACAACCGGAGCCTTCTTCTTAACAGCCTCTGAGGTCTGCACTATCTCCTTCGCAACCTCTTCATTGACCCTCACTTGCTGGGCTTAGAAGTGTCAAATGATGCTTGCATCAACTTAGGTGATGGTGAAGGCAGAATTAGCTTGCCACTTGGTACGAAGGTAGTCCCAACCTTTCTAGGAAAGGGGCCACTTCCGAAAGTTAATTTTCTTTTCTTCTAGGCCTACTCCACTTTGCCCTTGCCTTTATCTCCCTAGGTCCCCTCATCATCACCTTTCTCAACATGCTTTTTGTTGAGGTACTCAAGTTTTCCTCTCATGTGTTTAGGACCACCAGAGGAGGGCTTTAATGTCCTAGAGTTTACAGTAGAAGTGGCTTTCAAAATTGAGGCGTTCATTTTCTTCCCAAAATCATCTGTAAACAAGAAGTTAACTGTTAAAACATACAAAACACAGTACCATCTATTAACTCAAGAGTTTCAGTTCTTACCCTTCGAGGCCATCAGTCTGAAGTCGATGAAAAACTTATTTATGTCAATTAAGCGATCAAAGTGGCATGACTTCTGAGGAAATATATAAATATCCTCAATCATGTCCCACTCTGTTTGGGACAATTCAAAGTGAGACCCTTAATCTGCAACAAAATAAAGAAAAGATATCATAGTGCAAACCTACTGAAAGATGATAAATAAAAGTGTGAAGTACTCACAAGCTTCGTAGTACTGGATCAGCATAGTGCAGACTAGGGCTTTGTTCCCTTCAACCATTTTCCATTTCTCCTTCGCCCAGAACCAAGACCCCTTCCATCCCTTGATAGAAGAAAGTAGACCTACTACGAAGGGGGAATGAGCTCCCCAGGGTGTCATGTAGTACCAACCCTTAAACTCTCCATTCCCAAGTATCCTAGACTGGAAGAGGGTTTAGAAGACGTAGATGGGCATGTCCTCATCCATGGAGGTTTCCTTCTATAGGAAATATGCCCCTACTAACTGGCTCCACCATTAGGTAGTAATTGGGTGGGAGCCAACATATAGGACCTCAACACTACCCTAAAAAACGAGTGCAAATGTAGATGCATACCTACTTTAAATAGGTATTCACAGATAGCTACACATCTCGACCATGGATAACAACCACACATCACGGCCATGGAGAAGGACCCTCTAATCTAGCCACTATTACCCTTCTAATGATGTCACTTGAACTAGACGCCATAGATGAACAATAGATGAAAGATGAAGAATAAAGAAAGCAAGGAGACATTAAAAGTTTGAGGAAATACCTAAAGTGAAGAAACTGTAAGGAGGAGACGTCGCTGGAGAAGGAGAAAATAATCAAAAAGTTTGAATGTCTAGAGAAACTCAAAGATTTTGCAAAAAGTGAAAACTGACGTGTGAGAGGAATTTTAGCTTTGGTAGGGGAGAAGGACGATGCTCAACCGTTGGATCTATGCTTGCTTCATTTGAAGCGTCCATTTGCGATTGCATCTAAGGAGTTGAATTTTAACAGTTTTCTTATTGACGCCTCAGATTAACACGTGTTTCTCACACATAAATTTCGGCTCGTCAGCCTCAAAATATAGCAGCATAATCATCATTGCATATTCAATAAGTAACAGCTGGACGTATATTGGAAGTTGTAACGTTACAATTGTCTTTTCTTGGAAATATGCAAAAACATGAAATCATTAGCACAATTCTCAGAAATATACATTATTGACAACCACTCAAAGGAGCTTCAACAATTCAGCACTTCATTGCTTCAGATCTACATACAAAGTTCAGTTACAATAAAAAGGAGCTTCAGTAGTTCAACATTTCACTGCTTTAGCTCTACATACAAAGTTTAGCCACAATAAAAAGGATTTTCAGCAGTTCAACACTTCACTGCTTCGACTAAAAAATGCAAAATCCCCTCTTCGGCTCAACGGATGTCCCATTCACCTCTTTGTGGTGTGCGCAAATCAGGTTCGACATTAAACTCCAACTATGACATAAATATCTATAATTGGGCTTTGGGGATTATTGTGCTTGTCGAAAAAACCTAACCATGACAGGAAACGACTCAAAGATAGAAGTCCACGCATGACATGAATGACCATACAAAGACTTGGAAGATTATTATTGTGCCTAAATTGGCATAAGCACAATTGGCTAAAGCCTAATGGCCTAAAAGTAAAGAAATGATCGAAGCCCATTTGTAGAGGTGCATTGACCGAAGCCTAGAAATTCCGATGCGCCATTGCCCGAAGCTCAATGTATCTCCGAGGTCTAACATTACCGAAGCACCTCAATGCCAAGGCTCAAGAGAAAGAGGAAGCACTAAACAATTTGATAAAGTTTTAACGCTGATGCACTACTTGTTCAACTGAAACTCCAAAGCCTATACCTCAAACCGAGGCTCAATAAAGCAGAATCCGAAGATCAACTATGACAAATGATGACATACGATTGAAGATCTTAAAGTGCATAAATCCTTTTGTAATGATTGATTGGACAGCTACAATAAGTAGAAAGGGTTAATCATGTCAACATAGGGCATAAGTTGGCCACCTTCTTTAGAAGCATTTAATGCGACACAAGCTAAAACATTAAAAAATGATGCCTATGAGGTGATATTTAGGTCGAGGAGATGATGCTACGTGTCCCCTCATCCAATGTTTATTATTATACATGTAATATTATAAATAAACCCTCTTACTATAACAATAAGGGTTGAAAAAATTGGAGATCGATAACACAAATATACTCTCTTTGATGTTGGAATTCTGAAGAAGAACATTGTGCAATTTCAGTGCTTATTTTGTTTCTTTGTTAATC
>CAIGRE010130705.1:0-10920 GCA_903798275.1 Fraxinus angustifolia subsp. syriaca
TTTATGCATTGAGGACAATACAAAATTAAAGTTGGGGGAAAGATACTGTTGGATTTTGTTGTGAATTGCATGTGATTTGCATAAGTATCATGGAGTTTCAATTAAATTTAAGGGTGAAACATTCGTCATTTTACTGCAATTTCTACATGATTGTGTGTGCTAAAAAAATCATTTATTTCCAATTTTTATCTTTTAGCATTAGATTATAATTATTGCTTTGTGTGGGTTTGATAGCTATGCCGGCTATGATGTGATTATTGGAATAGGTATCAGCTGTGAATGATGGAAATAGTATGTTATCGGATTAGTCCAAACCTGTTTATGTAAAACTTGACATTCTCTATGCACGTTACTCATGATTGGCATATTGATTTAGTGATGCGGTTCATTATGTAGAGGATGGTTGAACTTAGTATCTAAACCCAAGTAACCTATAATATACTACTCCATAATCCAACTATAGGTTAGTTTGGAAATGATTGAACTGTTACAAAAGAACATTGAGATGAGTAGGGATTCCGTGCATGAAAATATTGTATGGATTGTCTAAAATCTAATGAGATGAAAACGAGGTGAAAATTTTAAGTTAGATGTTAGTTTTAGAAACTGGATGTCTAAACGAAAAGGGGCATTGCACTAATCTTTGTGTACATAAAAAGCATCTTTTCGAGCCTATATAACTCGGGTGATTAAGCCTATGAAGGTGATTTAAAACCTGGAGCCATATGGTCATCTGACCTGGGAGTCATCGGTCTAAAGCTCGCTACATGTGTTATATAGAAAGCAAATGAAAATATACTAAAACAAATTGAAGAATACATGAAAATGAAATGAAAAAAAAATACTCAAATACATTTATTACGCCCCAAGCATCTAGTTGACAAAACTACACATTTGATAAGAAGCAATTAACTTAGTCTAGTCTTAAGGGTTAAAGCAATAAAAAAATATAGGAGAATCTCGACTTGTTGAAGTGTGAACTTGTAGGAGTAAGGTTTATCCAAACTAAGAGAGGGTAATGATAGAATTGAGTAAATTCAACTTAGGACGCACCCTGGGAAAATTGAGTAAAAAATATGAGTTTGGGGGTGTGTATCTCTCGAACGAGGAAATGATATATTTGACTACTATGGGTCAAGTGTTGAACCAATCATAACCTTAACATGTTAATATGAATTTTCACACACACACACGTCAGGTTATGCATGTAACATGTAACATTGATTTAATTATTGCACTATTGGAATTGTTCATTTGTTTGATTACCAAATTTCAAACCTGAGACGCAGCATGTTGTTAGACCATGTTGCACGTAGAGTTGAGTTATATTTTTGTTTGAGGACAAAAATGGTTCACTACCTCCTCCTTAAATCTTGCAGAATTTTTGGCCAACCATAGCTCCCATAAAAGAAAAGGTGGGATAAGTAGAGCTACAAGATGTTCTTGTGTTGACTCGCCAAAATGTGCATTTCAAAGTAACATTATAGACCGCAAAGAAATATTAGTAGGCACGCGAACCCCAAATAATTTTTCAAAATATTGCCATGCTTGAAGAGCAATAGAACTAGTAGCGAAAATATGGTCTATTGTTTCTTCATATCCTTGTGAACAACATTGACATTTGGAAACAATAGGAACCTCGTCTAACCACTTCATCTACAGGAACCACAATATGCCAAAGCCACCAACAAAAAATAGAAATTTTTGGTGGCATGGTAGAGTTCCAAATGATCTTATACGAAAGAGTAGAAGATTTAGTAGATTTGATAAGAGACCAAGCTGAGCTTGTACAGAATAAACCATTGCTGCAAGGGCACCAAATTAATTCATCAATACCTCTGCGGAGTTGGACTTGTAAAAGTTGAATTTCTTCAACTAAAGTCGAACCCCCCCAAAGAAAAAAACTTATCCAAGTTCCTTTTGCTGTTTAAAACTACATCACGAAGCCTTAAATTTGGGGAGTTGATAGTCTACTAAGTGCAGACAAACTACCCGAAACTCCTCAATTGTCATACAAAAAAAAAAAGAGTAAGGCCACCTCGGTTCAACCATCTGATATGTTCTAAAATGAATGGGAAGTGATGTGAAATATATTTCCATATTGATGAATCTTTAAGACTTATAGGAATGTTGGCCATGTCTAGGTGATGACTGAGATATTTTTGTCAGTAAAAATCTACCCAGGGAAAGTGTGATGAAATTATTCTCCATGCCATTTTACATTGAAGTGACAAGATCACATCAAAAAGATTGTGAATACCCAAACCTCATTCCTTTTGCGGATAGTAGATGTTTTTCCAAGAACCCAACCATCTTCAGTATCTCCCCAAAAAAAGTTGGAAAAAAGAGCATGAATCTCTTTAACGACTTTTATGGGAGGGTTGATCACAGAAAATAAATAGATAGGTATGGAGTTTAATACTGATTTTATTAGAGTGAGCTTTCCACCCATGGATAGAAACTTTCCTTTCCATCCCGCTAATTTCTTCCCGATCTTATCAAGCACCCGGATTAACATAGAAGACACTTTCTAGAAGTAGCAACTCGCTTGTGAACTATAAAAGAACTCTTACCCACATTAATTAACTGTCTAGATATAGTTTCGTAACGCCGGAGAAATCTCATTAAATTATTAAGGCTAAATCGAGTGCTATTAGTAAAATCTAAGAAATCATCTGCATAGAGGAGAAGAGTTATGGGAGATCATGCAGTAGGAACCTGATAAGGAGCTGTACTACCATCTTCCAGAAGCTTTGTTTGGCCCGTACTTGTTGACATATGGTTGACGTCTCGTTTTGATTATCACAAAAAAATTGTGTTTATTTCTAACAAATTGATTTCAAATGTCTATAATGATTATTGTACAAGAATAAAATTGATGACATGAAGTCTGAGGTCAAGTAATTTGCATACAACTATCAACATAGAAACAAAATCGATCCATTGAGGCTATAAAGAATGATATTGAAAAATCCACAAAAAGATGCCTCAAAGTGAATCGAGACAAAAGTCGAAATACGATCAAGCAATGCACGTCAAGATGTTCAAAACAAAATGCTTAGACTTTTCACAATCATATATAAAGGTAAAACATTTCAATACTTGGTAATGAATTGTGACAAGTTCAAAGTTTTGATTTTACGATCAAAAAATCATGACAAAAATGTTTTCTAGAAAAATATGTTTTCAAAGGTAAAAATCGAAATATGTATTTTTAAAATATGACAAATAGGTTGAAAATATTTTTAAACGTCCCTCAAATACTACATTTGATAAAATTTAAAAATGAGGACGTTCCGAACAAAAAATAGTGTATCGAACGTCAGGTACACATACCAAACATCCAGTATGGCCAATTTGGCTCTAACGGTAAAAAATATTAACCGTTCTGATTTTTCTGATAAAAAAACATGTAATTGATCGTTCGGTATATATCGGACGTTCGGTATGGTGCGAGTCCGGTACGACAGAGCTTTTGACCATTTGAGTGCTATAAATACCTCACTCATTCTTCATTTGCAACAACTTTTCTTGAGCATTAGAGTGAGACTTTTGTTGATCGCAACCACATTATTCTCAATCCTTAGAAGATCTAAAGTATTAAATTCTCGAAAAACTCTTGAGTGATTAATTTTGTGAAAATCATTATTTCTTCAAAATATTTTTCAATCCAACACTTTGAGCTATACTAATTGTCATCTATTGAAATGTTTGCCTCTTCTCTTCTTATTCTCAACTGTAAATCTATTATTCAATAAGAAGAGAAGATTTCTCTTGTAAATTCATTTTGAATTGTGGACTGTGTTGAGGTTCTGAAAAACTCAACATTGTAAAATGATCGATGTTCCTTGGTGGTAAGTCTCGAAAGCTTTGTAAAGGGTTGGATTGCACCATAAGTAAATCAACATAGTAAAAAAGGCATTGCTCGTGCTAGAGAGTTTAGTAATGGGGGACGTAGATCATTGCGTTGGATCGAACCTTCATATTATATTGTTTGCACTCTTTAACCCTTTTTACTTAATGTTTTTACTTTATGCAAGTTTATATTGTTTCATTTATATGCTTACTTGTGTTTAGTTTATTTCTCCATCATTTTTGTGTTCATTAGATTAAAATCTTGAGTAATTAACGAAAAAGATTTAATAACCAATTCATTCCCCCCTCTCTCTTTCTCTTTCTCTCTCTCTCTCTCGGTTAACCAATCTTGGGCTTTCAATTGGTATCAAAGCACGGTACTCACTCTTTAAGATTTCACAACCTTGAGTGTTGGCTAACACCGTGTTTCAAAATCTTGAGGGGCATTCTACAAACCGACTTCCTTTCTTTGATGGCACACATTATAATTATTGGAAGGCTAGAATGACGATTTATGTTCAATCTATTGATTATAACATTTGGGAAATAATTGAATATAGTATCTATGTGCCAACAAAGACTATTAGGATAGATGGTAAACTCGGTCAAAGTATTCCTAAATCAAGAGAGAAATATGATGAAGAAGATAGAAGAAAATTGTTATTAAATGCTAAGGCTGAGAATTTGCTCTATTGTGCCCTAGATAGAAATGAATTCAATAGAATTAGCACATGTTGGAACAAATAAAGTTAAGGAAACTAAAAAAATATGTTGGTTAAAGAATTTGAAAACTTCTTCATGAAACAAGATGAGCCCATTGTTAATATGATTACTTGCTTTACTGACATTGTAAATGGTTTAAAAGGTTTTGATCGAAAATATACTAACAATGAACTTGTGAACAAAATGCTTAGGTCACTTTCGAAGGAATGGAGCCCATACAGATGCTTATAGAAAATACAAAGGATGTGAATACATATCCATTAGAAGAATTGTATGGAACCTTGATGACCTATGAACTCAATACTACCGAGATCAAGGAGAGGACAAGAAAGAGTAAAGAGGAATCGAAAGAGGCTCCTAAAAGACAAATTTCTCTAAAATTGACAATCGATGAAGAAACATCAACCAACAACTTGAGCGATGAAGAGCTCGATGATGTAGTCATTCTCGTCCAGAAATGGAGATGATTCCGAAACAATAGAAAGTTTCACAAGAAGTGACAAACCCGGTTACAAAATAACTGAGTGCCCGAATAAAAAGAAAAATTTCAAGAAAAATGCACTTCAAGCTACTTCGGATGATAGTGATGATGAAGGCCAAAATGAAAGCGATGATCAAGATGAAATCGCTAACATGTGCTTCATGGCTCTCGAAGATGAGATAAGTACAAAAGAAAAATTTTCCTATGATGAATTAATTGAAAATTTTGTAAAACTTGCATTGAGTCACTCTATACTTAAAAAGAAAAATTATCTATTGAAAGATGAATTTAAAAAAACTTTGAAAAAATCAAAAGAAAATTTTGATTACGATTTATTAATTAAGGAGAACACTTCCCTAAAAGGAAAGGTTGAAGATTTGACGAAAATCGTTTATAAATTCACCAAGGGTAAAAAAAAAAAATTGATTTGATGCTCAGAAATAAAAAATGTGTATTTGACAAAAGGAAAATTAGATTCGAACCCTCTGTAAAACAAAAATCTCTTAAAACGTGTTTGTTAAGACTTCAAACACCACTTGTACTTTTTGTAATAAAATTAGACATATTTCTTTTAATTGCTTAGTTAAAAAGAAATTATATTTGAAAATAAAAATAAGTGGATTAAATAATCCTCAAAAACTAACTACCAAGGACCTAAATTTGTATGGGTACCAAAAATAAAAAATTAAATTATTTTTGTAGGTACCGAATAAAATCAAAAGCAAATAGTTCTTAAATAGTGTATGTTCAAAGCACATGACCGAAGATCGATCACTATTTTCAAATTTCAAAAAAATGGATGGAGACAATGCAAAGGAGAAGATTATTGGAATCAGAAATATTGGTAATCACTCATCCCCCTAAATTGAAAGTGTTTTATTAGTCGATAACCTCAAGCATAATTTTGCTAAGTATTAGTCAATTATGTGATAATACAACATAAAATTAGATTCTTCCAAATGTCTAATTAAGGATGCTACATCAAAAGATGTGATTTTCATAAGAAACCGAAATAAGAATATTTATATCATAAATATTGAATATGAAAATAGTGAACATTGCTTACTCGGATTAAAAGATGAAACATGATTTTGGCATAGAAGGCTAGGACAAGTCACTACAACAAAAACAGTCTACGACAACGTTCAAAAAATGTTGTCGTAGACCTTTTACAACGTTTGGACATGTGTTGCAAATCGAGGTGTTGTCATAGAGTAGAAAGATACGGCAATGTTTTTTAAACGTTGCCATTTTCTAAACGTTTCCAAAGATCCCTTTTGCATGCCGTAGGTCATAATTTTATTTTTATTTTTTTATTTTTTGCAATTTATGTAAATTGATCGGCAAAATTGAAAATACCACTTTCGAACATTTTAAAATTGTATAAAAATTGATAATTTCATTACAAATTTTTGAATCCATATACTTGAACATTAAAATGTAATACATCATCACCTAAATAAAAAGGAGTTTCAAAATGAAATAAAATTTTGGACAAACAAAAGTAGATATGAAAATGCTACCCTAAGAACTTCATAGCATTCCCACTACATTTAAAAGAACTTGCATTAGCCGCTTTTTATCACCAATGTCATACTCCGACAAATCTGAAGACAAACTCAGAGCCTGCTCAACCAACTGTATCAGTTCATGCACGCTCATCATCAACCTCACTTGAAAATGTGTGTAAAGGTGCTGATCTGAGTAAAGTTATGAGATTCCTTTGGACGTCCAAAGATGCTTTTTTCCCCATGCAAAGATCCCTGGCTAGTAAGGCTGTGTAGAAAATGAGACAACATATCCTGATCATCTTCATGATTTGATCAATTGGCTGCAGCTTATGGAACCCAGAACAAATTAGGCGCATTTGTCAAGTTTAAAAGACAAATAATAAAGAGAACAAGTCCTAAGAAACTCAAGGAAAACACTAAGAAAATCATGTTTGGTTGCAAACAAAAACCATGAGAAACACCACATTATTAACAACGTGAATTAAGGAGGGACTTAAAACATCAAAGTGATTCATGGTCATTTTCATGACAAGAGAGATAGTGGCAAAATTAATTTCTTACATTTTCTTTACCTCTTCCCATTTAAATCCAGTACTTAAACGCAGCCAGATGGCCCTTCTTTTTTTAGAGTGGAAGAGGAGAGGATGGGAGGTTATAACCCTTGAACCCTTAACCTTGGTTGTGGAGACAACCCTTAACCTACCAGAACAAGAGGAATTGGTAAATGCAGCCAAATAACTAGTTGCCAAACATAAAATGTATACTGCACCATTCTTATATATAAGATTATACATCATGGGAAAAGCTACACCAAAAACAGAAGAAAAGTAAAGGGAAGAAACACTGCCAAATTTATCTCAAAAAAATAAGGAACAAAAATGATAAACTCCTTTGAACAGAATATTTTTAATGAAGCATTAAAAGAAGGTTATGTGAACCTGTTTGTTTGTCATTTTAGCTAAATGAAAGTTGATAGTTCCATGAAGCTTGTGTATCTTGCCCTCAATCAGTTTAACAAGGTTCTAGATTTCACTTAAATAATCCACAACAAATTGAAGCTCTCCTCCACCAGTAAAGAAGAAACTGCAGTTATATATATTCTACCATCCAAAAGCAGCTGCCAAATAAAGTGTATGAAATCATGCAAAACTGGTGACCATATAACTTCATAGAACATTAGCACATTATCAAAACACCACCAGTATTGGACTCTGATAAAGTATAATGAAAAACCTAGTATTTAGTAAAACCAAATCTAGGCAAAGATATATTGAACATAGTTATCAGGATCTGCAAATAAACTAACAGATTCCCCAAGATAATGCTCGAAGACTTGGTAAATTTAACCCCATGGAGAAGCAAGTGAAAGGTCAGGATTTACCTACTACACTGCTGGCATAAACGTTGCATTTGATTCCCAACAAGTGCTCTACTTACCTTTGAATGTATCTCACAAACCTTGTGCCGTCTGTGATAATCACAGAACATTAGCACATTATCAAGATTTTAGGACATACCACAGCTTAACAAATCCGAGAGGCCCTAAACTGAGGTCACAGCTCTCAGAAATAAAAAAGGATGTGTCCCTATTTCTAATCATATAGCTCAAATTAAGGAGGTAATAGATAAATTTGCTACCATAGGTGAGACACTATCATATAAAGTATATCTAGCCTATTTGCTTGATGAATAGGAGCTGAATATAATCCATTTGTCACTTCGATACATAACAGAACAAAGAGATCTTCAATTGAGGATATACAGAGTTTACTATTTAGTTGTGAATGCTAATTGGAAAGAAAGAACTCGGCCCAGAAAAATGCAATTTGCTCGAGCCAATCTCACTAACCTCAAGGTAACAAAAAGTTTTCGAAATCTCCTTTTCAATTCAACCAAGGACAATAAAACTATCAAAGTGGGTTTCAATGCTTTCATGTCAGTAGAAATTTTCCTAATTCTCAGTCCAGTAACCACAGGGCTCGTACTCAAAACAAAAATGGCCACCAAAACAAAACTTCCTAAACAACAGTGAAAAACCTCTGTCAGACTTGTGGCCACACTCACTAATATGTAACCAAAGAGCCAACATGAATTACCAGTAGCTATAACAAAAATTGATAAAATATCTCCTCTAAATGGACATTTCTAAAAGAAACTAGAAAATGGTAAAAATTATATTAGCTAAATTTAATATAAAGATAAACCAATAATTATAAATGGCTAGGGCTAGGCCCATAAACCAAAAACCGCAACCTGACCCAACCCGAGCCAACCCAAATCGGGTTGGGTTGGGTCGGTTTAAAATAAAAACGGGTTGGGTTGGTTTCAAAACCATTATAAAATTATTTGGGTCCAATGGGTTCGGGTCTAAACCCGCTTAAAATGACCCAATCCAATATCAAATCTAAAACCCTAACCTTGTCATTCGCAAGCATGAAATCTTCTCTTTGCTTCTCCTGCGACAACTGCTCCACAGTGCGACATCCGGTGGATCCATGGATGTCGTTGATACTTATGAGGTTTTTGAGAGTTGGCTCTACCCAGCTTAGGATAGGACAAGACTTTGCAAAGACAGTACAACTTGTGACAAAAGAGTTTGTTTCTTCACCCACAAGTAAGAGGAACTCCGACCATTGTACATCTCAATTGGTACTGCCATCAACTCTCCTCGCTCAAGCGTGTCTACTGCCAATGCTATGGATTTTGCTGAAGCTATGAAAAATGGATAGAACTTCAGAGAGAGAAATGTATCTATGAACTAGGTTTATTGCCTCCATTTTTGCTTTTTTTCGGCGAAAATGTGGAACCCATTGATCACAGATGGAACCAGCATGGATTAGGAGGAGCATGGATTAAGAGAAGACAATGTGAAAGGATCCGCCATTTTTGCTTATTTTCTGTGGAAATGCAGTTGTTGGGTTTGGGATTATCTAGTGGTGGAAGTACTACAAATGATTTTGGACGATTGCTGACCCACCTCAAACCGACTCGAACCGTCTCGGGTCGGGTCATGTGAATGGTCGAGTCGGTTCGGTTTAGAAAATAGCCCAAAACTAATACATTCGAGTCGGGGTGGGTCGGGTCGGGTCGGGGCAAAAATCAGCCCGACCCATTGCCCACCCCTACAAATGGCCCATAAAATGCATGTGTTTAGATACCTAGGATGCAAAAGTTGTCGAGATGCTGGCTTATAGAGGCCTCTTCTTTGAGGATCAAATTGAGGGGTTTGGAGGCTTGATGGTGGTAGGGATCAGAGGCGAAAATTTTCCCTTCAACCACAAAGCCCTTACAACTTCTCTGCATGGATCTCTTTGGACCATCAAGAACGGCTATATTAGGCAGTAAAAATTAAGCCTTTGTTATCATTGATGATTTTTCAAGATTTACATGGGCTATATTTTTAATTGCAAATGATGAAGCCTTAAAGACATTCAAACATTTTTGTAAAAAAGTTGAAAATGAAAAATGTCACACTATTACCACCATTAGAAGTGACCATGGTAGAGAATTTGACAATCTTGCATTTGATGATTTTTGCAACAATAATGGATATGAACACAATTTTTTGGCTCCTAGAACTCCTCAACAAAATGGGGCAGTAGAGATGAAGAATCGTACATTACAAGAAATGACTCGGACCATACTAAATGAAAATAATTTACCTAAATATTTTTAGGCTGAAGCCATTAATACCGTATGCTATATCATAAATAGAGTTTTAGTATGTCGTAAGAAAACCAAAACTCTTTACGAGCTTTGGAAAAATAGAATTCCCAACATTAGTTATTTCAAAATCTTCGGTTGCAAATGTTTCAATTTAAACACAAAAGACAATTTTGGAAAATTTGACTCAAAATTCGATGTCGGAATTTTTCTTGATTATTCATCGACTAGTAAAGCTTATAGAGTTTCAACAAAAGAACTCTAGTAATTGAAGAATTCATGCACGTCACATTTGATAAAACTAACTTACTTGATCATGAGAAAGGTCTTGTTGATAATATAGGTGTGGAAGCTTCATTTGAACAAATGAGTATTCAAGATTGAAACAAGGAAGTACCTAACAAAGAACAAGCGAATGAGTCAAATGCTCAAGAAAATAAAGAAGAGTCAACCGAGGTTCAAGATAATTCCCTGCTACCAAAAGAATGGAAGTTTATTCCATCTCATCCAAAGGAATTAATTATAGGTGATCCATCGAAAGGTATTACTACCAGAACATCTCTTAGAAATCATCTTCGTAGTTGTGCATTCATTTCACAAATCGAACCCAAAATTTTTAAAGAAGTCGAGTTTGATGAATTTTGGACTCTAGCAATGTAATAAGAACTAAATCAATTTGAAAGAAAC
>CAIGRE010130709.1:0-12337 GCA_903798275.1 Fraxinus angustifolia subsp. syriaca
ATTTGATGAATGTGTAGTTGAAATGAAGAAAAAAAAATTTAATGTAATGTAATTGAAAAAAATGGGAGCCAAACAGGGGCTTAGCATGTTCATAAATTATTTACCAATATTTAAATCAATTTTTATCAACTTGAAATAGGGATGGAAAAATGGCTCGTCAACTAGGGTTTAGTCCGGAAAAAGCTCGAGTTAGGGCCGGCTCATGGCTTGGTGGGTCTAAGCCCCATTTTGGGGTGTCGGCTCGATCGGCCCGACCCGTGTGGCTCAACGGGTCGATCTGTGAGCCTAAAAAAAAACATTGCCTGTCACTTTTTTTTTCTTTTCATTTTAGCTATAGTTTTTTTTATATATTAATATTTAGTTATTATTTATAATATGTATAAGTTGTACAAATTTTTAATACTTTAAAAAAAATTAAATTTGTCACAAATCACTCACCAAGAAATTATCATAACCTAATCATCAAATGCCAAACATTTTTTTAAATGGATTTCGAATTGCATACACGGACACATACCATCACGAAATAAGTTGAATATCAAGGCACAATTATATTGTAGTAAGAATTTAGAATTCAAATATTCCACCAAGGAGATCTTGTAGTGTATAAACTAGGAACTTTAAAGCATAAGAATTAAACTAAACAATGCCATTCTTTTTGCTTGAATTTTGACGAGTAACACTTCAAATTTTGACTGTTAACCACTTCAGTTTACTGTTCCTGTTTCTCGTTTTGATCCAACGCTATAGATTTTGTTGAACAGTGTGATTTTAATTCTTCCTACAGTGGCGGCGGTCGTGCAAATGGTACCTGCAATTTTAGAATTTGCATTTATTGAGTTGTATAAAATTCTTTCATTATTTTTGAAATATAAGCTCTCTGCTGATCGATTCCTTATTTCTGATATCTGGGCTGATGATTCTGTTAATCCAAAAGCTCCCCAGTGGATTCTTGATTTGATAATTTCTTTAGCGTGCCTAGTTTTTGCATTACACTGTTCCATTTGTTCATGCTGATGCATTGCTCAATGTGCCAATTGGATGAATAAGTAAAGAGAGAATGACACAGACCTTTTTATTATATGATTCTAAACACACAAATGCCTGTTTAACATTTATGTAGTATAATAATCTTTTGTTTCGTCTCATTTTCCTTTTCAATTTATATCATGGCCAGTGGCATGAGTTATTCCTTTAATATTCCAACATTTGTAGAAGTTCTAAAAGACAATTTTGACGATTTTTTTCTATGTTTTATCCACATCCTCGCCAATTCTTTCTGGAAAAGAGAAGATCCACGGGCTCAGGTTGCTCTTGGAGTTCTGCTGCTCCCTTGCATATTAACTTTCATGTTGTCTTGCCATTGTGAACATGTTTCTATAGTTTTATTAGTCCTTGTAAAATATACACGAGAATGCCGTTTTAGTTTAACAATTGGATTTAATTATTTATATACGCCTGCATGCTACTTCTCTCTCTAGAATCTAAGATGGCATTTACTTGTAAGTTCTTTTATATATTTAAGTCCCATACCTCACTATTGATAATCGTTTCTCCTCTCCTCTCCCCTCCTCTGTTGCTTTCATTTTTCATTCTGATTGTTTTCTGAAGTCTTCAAGTCTTATAAATTCTTTAACTGTTTGCCTCTGGCTGATTCACTAAGTTGACAATACATATCGTTATTTTTCTGCATACCTAATTCATTTCACCCTATAATGAAAGATGAAAACACTCCATGTTGTGAATCTATGTGGTGGGTTAATCTTGAGATATCTTTTGCCCTTGTTTCATTCGCTAGCATCACATCTGATCTTAGTTTAGGACTCTTGTCACACAACAAAGTTGATCTTGAAGTTCTCATAAAGTCTGGCGTGCCTCGAGATCAAAAGGATGCTGGTTAATATATAATTATTTTTATTCTTGCCGTAAGGCATGATTGTATAGAACTCTACTTATGGTTTCATTCATTGCTCTTATTATTTGCAGCAAAAGTTTTGCCTATTGTCAAGAATGAAATCTTACTCTTGGGTACACTGCTCATTGCAACATCGCTGGCAATGGAGGTTGGTTTAGGTTCCACACAGTGTTATGAGCACGTTTGGCTAAGGCTAAAATTAAGTAACTTTTTACCACCAAACTTATTTAGATAAGTTACTTTTTTTTTTTGTTTGAGTAAAAGTTTACTTATTTTGGAAGTAAATATTACCTTTATGTCAAAATAAGTAAAACTTTATGATTAGCCAAACATGCTCTGCATCTTTCCCAGTAAATAATCTTTCACTTTTTCGTGTTTGCTCTTTACTGATAGAAAGCTCATTTTATTAAGGCTCTTTCCATATTCCTGGATAGAATACTCCCATTTTGGAATGCTATACTAGTCTCGATGACTTTTGCAGTGGCTTTTGTGGAGGTATCTTATTATTAGTAGCATCATTTAATGCTGTTTACTGAGAGAAGAGAAGGCAAACGTAATTTTATTTACTTACTCAATTATCTAAGTTGGTTCAGGTGATCCCTCAAGCTATATGCTCAAGATATGGACTACGTTTAGGTTCTAAATTCACCATTTTTGTTCAAGTTCTGTTGTTCATTTTGTTCCCAGTATCTTACCCAGTTAGTAAGGTAACAATCTGAACTCGTGATCATTTCAAGTTTTTGCAGTTTCAGTGTTGATATATCTGGTTTGATTCTTGAAATAAATAGTGCTTTACTGAGGCTCGATGAAGAAACTAATTACATCCTCTGCTAATTAATCAACTTGCGAAAAACCATTATGCAATTCTAAGAAGGGCAGAGCTAAAGACATATGTAGACTTGCATGGAATTAAGGTTTTGTACTTTTAATAGTCACTATTAAAATTCTTTCAATGTTTTTCCTCTTTCGCCTTTCTTGGTCGTGCACTGGGATAATTCAGTCTAATTTCATGTAATAGTTCATAATATTGATAGATTAACATAAAGGTGAATCACACTAATTGCCTAAGATTTTGGAAAAAGCCTCTCACTCTACTCTTGGAAGTTAAATTTTCAACGTTCTAAGCCCTTATGTTCTGGTTTTGTCAAAAGTTGGCCCTTCTTAAACTTATACGGATTTAATGTGACATAGGAAGAAATATAATTTAATTCCCGCAAAAGACACTCAATCTTATGCTACAATTTCTAATATGTTAAAGCACACGGTATATAATTTGAAGAATTAGAAGAGCCATCTGTATGTTTGTATAATGCACGGGATTGCGCATATATATTGACTTGTATGTGTCTTACATCTTTTATGACTTATTTGATAAGGCAGACTGTACTTTTATTTCATATAAAGAAAAAAAAAACCGCTAAAGTCTTGTTAATTTTAGTGTTCAGTAGCCATCTAATACTATGTACAAATCATGTCTTTAGTGCTACTTTCATAAACCGACTGACTCTTAGAATCATTATTCTTCTTTCATTAGGCAGACAATGGGGATGATTGCGAGCAAGGGACATGGTCGTGTACCTATTTACTCGGATGATCCAGCAAATATAATTGGCATCATTTTGGTATGCATTTTTTTTTCGTGTTATGGCTATAAATGTTCCTTCCGATGACTGTAACATCTGGATTTGAATTTTTTGTTCGAATCCTATTATTTTGAAATCATTTCCACGGCGTAAAGGTTTGACAATTACCTATCTTTTTTCAATGCTTCCCTAAAGTAAAACCAATGTTTATGTAAATATTTGTGACCGTTTCTGGATTTAGGTAAAAAAAAAAAACTTGATCTTCTATCATCCTGAAGATGAAACACCCATCAAAGACATGACTATCAGGAGAATTCTCAGGTATTGTGCTTGTTTATCAAATTAGATTTATGGAGCTCGTTGTATGTATGGTACACAGTACTTGACAGCACAAAGAACAAAAATTTCAAATTCTTTTTCTAATTTAATATTTTTTAGAACTATCAAATCCTCTCTACCAAACATGACTGAAGAGTTTACTTAGAAGTATTCATCTATGAAGGTTCTGAAAGTGAGCTTCACAGCTGACTTTTCGTTTTCATGTTTAACAAACTACTATTGATAGCTCGACTTGTTTGAACAATCATCATCCATTGCAAGGTATATGGCAATCGGCCACTGTATGATGTACTAAAGCTTTTTTAGAAGTGTTGGACATGGGCGGCCTCTCTATTCTAATCTTTTGGGCTTCTCTATTTTTTGTTGGCCCTACTCTATTATATTACTTGGGCTTGTGTGTGTTGCTTGGGCCAACGGGTTTGCTGTGTTATTAAATGGTGTAATCTTGGCTCTGCACGCGGTGCACTTTGGACTGTTGGATGGAGAAACTAAAGGGTTGTTTTATTTCTGCTTCTGGACTCTTCGATTATTAGTTGAGTCATTCTGTATTCTAGGGTTTTCTCTCTCGAGCGTTTCTCTCTGGTTTTCTGCTCTTGAGATCATTTGTGGCGATCTTTGTAATATCTAAGTGATGTTCTTGAGTGTATTATGTATACACTATTGTAGTAGAGTGAAAACTTGTATATGAGAGGCTAGAAGGAAAACAGTGAAGAAATCGAACATACATTTTTTAATCTGTACTTTGTGATTTTCTTAGTGGATTCGAGCTTAATCTACGTGGTAGATGCTCAATGGGTGAGTAGGCTATTTAGCTGAACATCCGGGCTCCAAAGGGGGAAAAAAACTCTTCGTGTTCTCATTTTTTATTCTGCAAACTTTATCATTTTGTGTTTGTTGTTGTAATAACTTGATTTTGGACCAACAAGTGGTATCAAAGCAGCCTTTTATGGGGGTTAGGATTTTTTGTCAAAATCATTTTTTGCAAATCTACATGATTTTACAAAATCTTGTTTTTGAAAAATAAATTTGTGATTTTTTGAAACTGTGTGTTTCATTTGCTTTTCGATCCAATTCTTGATTGGATCTCTTTTCGAAAACCCTCTATTTCTAAGTGATTGATTTTTTTATAGTTTCTGATATGAGAGTTTTTTCTGTGTGAAAAATGATTTAGGGATTTTGGCTTCTTGAGATCTTGTTTCTCTTGCTAAGTTCTTGGTGCTTTGGTTGTAACTCGTCACCGAGTTGAGGTTCTGTGTGAACTCGTTCCGAGTTACCGTGAGTTGAGCTGACTTACTCTGATTATTGCTGAGTTATCCTAATTCTTTCCTGATCACGCTGAGTTGCTATGACTCGTTGGTTCTTGGTGTTCAATTGTGATATACTAAACTTGTTATGGTATTTTCTCACTCTCCTTCTTCTATGAAACTTTGAGGTTTCAGCCCTGGTATAATTCTCTTGACTCTGCTCATTTCATATTTTATATTATTCTTCGCATTGTCTATTTTTTATTTGGTTATTAAGGTAATTAGCTCTCCTCTGCTTTCCTATGTCCAAGATCTTTTTAAGGATCTGAGAATTTGAGGGAGTAGAGGATCAAAAAGGTTATCACTTCTTAAACTTGTCAAACTGACAATCTTGTATATAATTTTGTTTGCTGATCATATTATTAGTTCTGCAATTACATTTTGTTACACTGTCTATAAACATACACTTGTCCCCTTTGTGAATTTGTTTGTAATCATGACTACTGCACAAAAGTTTGAAGTAGAGGTTTGGAGAGGGATTGGGGATTTTAGCCTGTGACTTTAAAAAATCAGGGCTCTGTTGTTACGATAGAGATGTGCTGCTGCTATTGATGGTACTTGGCCAGCTGAGTTTAGTATATATAGTAGACAAGAGTTAGATGAGATTGCCTGGAGTTCTATATTTCTTCACTTATCTGATACTGTGATTAGAAAGGTTGGAGAAACTACAAATACTGAGAGTTTGTGGGCTAAACTTGAATCTCTATATCTGACTAAATTTATGCCAAACAAATGCTACCTGCCAAGACAATTCTATAACTTCATATTTGATCCCTCCTCCAATCTGGAAGACAATATTGATAAATTCACAAAATTGGTACAAGAAATAATAGACTGTGATGAAGAACTATGTGAGGATCAACAAGTTATTGCTCTGTTAAATGCATTGGGTGATAAGTATAGAGACATAAGAAATGCCTTAGAGTATGGGAGAACTGAACTTACTGTTGATATTGTAATATCATCTCTAAGAAACAGAGAACGGGAATTAAAAACTGAAGCTAAAAATTCTAAGTTTAGAGAAAGTTTAAATATTAGAGAGAAGGTTAACCAGAACAAGAAAGAGAAACAATGTAATTATAATTCTCTTAAGAAACGAAAATCTTAGTTTCCTAAATTCAGAACTTAGAACAAGAATCAACCCAAATCTAATATACAAGATAGAAAATGCTACTACTATGGGAAGACTGGATGCTTTATAAAAGACTGCTTTAAGAAGATATCTGATATGAAATCTAAATTCAATACTGATGTGTCTGTAAACATTGTTTGCAATAATGAATATGATATACAAAGGGTTGTTCTTGTTACTACAACTAAAAGGGGTCTAAATGAATGGGTGTTGGATTCTGGTTGTTCTTTCCACATGTGTCTTGTTAAAGAATGGTTAACTGATTTTAATAAACTTAGTGGTGGTCAAGTTCAAATGGGAAACAATATGACCTCTCAAATTAAAGGGATTGGAAATCTGAGACTCTTACTTGACAACAATTATACTCTTGAACTACACCAAACAAGATGTGTTCCTGTTCTTCAAAGAGACTTAATTTTCTTGGGACAATTGGATGATAAATATGAAATAAAAATTCACAAAGGTCTTAACCAAATAAATCTTAACTCAAAAAATATAATTTCTTCTCCTAGATTCAATGGTATCTTCATACTGCAAGTTGAACCTTTAGTTGGGAACAACTCTGCAGCTATGAAGTCTCAGGTTGATAAAGCCTTGATTTAGCATAGGAGATTAGGCCATATTAGTGAAAATGGATTGATGATTTTGAACAACCTAAAATGTTTTAGAAAATATAATATTAAAAGTCTCAAATTTTGTGAAGATTGTGTTGCTGGAAAACAAAACAGATTGCCTTTCAAAACTGGAATTCACAAATCCACTTCAATTCTTGATTACTTACATGCAGACTTGTGGGGTCCTTCCTGTGTTAGTACTCTAAGTGGCTTCAGATTTTACTTGTTGATTGTGGATAATTTTTCAAGAAAAATTTGGACTTTTCTTTTGAAAACCAAAGCTGATATTTTTCAAAATTTTAAGCAATGGAAACTTATGATTGAAAATAAAACAAATAGAAAGATTAAGGCACTTAGGACAAATAATGGTTTGGAATTATACAATTATGAATTTGATCTTTTTTTGTAAAAAATGTGAAATTCTAAGAGATAGAATTGTAACATATATTCCTCGGCAAAATGGTATTGCCGAGAGAATTAATAGAACCTTATTGGAAAAGGTGAGATGTATATTACTTAGAAATCTGCCAAAAAAATTTCTGAGGTGAAGCCATTAAAACAGCCACTTATCTGATAAATAGAATTCCTTCAAGTGCCATTAATTTTCAAATCCCTGAACACTTATGGTCTGGAGAATCTCCAAATTATTTCAAATTAAGGGTAATTGGTTGTGCTGCATATGCTTATCAAGATGCATGCAAACTAGAACTCAGATCTCAAAAATATTTTTTTGGGTTATGAAGAAACTAAAGGTTATAGACTATGGGTAAGAGAAAATAATGGGTATAAATTCATCATCAGTAAAAAAATTTGTATTTGATGAAAGTCAATTTCTCTGTAAAGCTTCCTCAAGTTAGAATATTGATCATCCAACTCTAATTAAAGAAACTGTTTTGGAAAATCAAGATCAAAGCAATTCTGAACCTGGAAATTTGATTGAGGTGGAGTCTACTCATCAGCAATCGATCAGTCTCCTAATGAATCTGAAACTGAAGAATATTCTTGAGATACTTCCCTCGATAACTATTAATTGGTCAGGGATAGAGGTAGAAGGAATAGGATCCCTTCTACTAGAATTAACACTGATGAATTTGTGACTTTCTATTATGAACTAGAATCTGTTAATTTTGAACCTGTGAGTTATGAAGAAACTATAAACAGTAAAGATTCTAAGCTTTGGCTGGAAGTCATGCAAGAGGAAATGGATTATCTTCTTAAGAACAAAACTTGGGTTCTTATTGATAAACCTAAACATCAAAAGATAATTAATTGTAAATAGGTTTATAAGATTAAAAAATGTGAACCTAATATCTTGGGGAAAAGGTACAAGGCCAGACTTGTTGCTAAAGGATTTACACAAAGAGAGGGTATTGATTATAATGAGATTTTTTCACCTGTTGCAAAATACACATCTATCAGAATTTTACTTTCTTTGACAGCTCATTTTAACTGGGAATTAGACCGGCTTGATGTTAAGACTACCTTCTTAAATGGCGATCTTGATGAAACCATCTACATGCATCAATCAAAAGGTTTTGAATTACATTCAAGATCTGAACAAGTTTGTTTGTTAAAGAAGTCTCTTTATGGCCTAAAACAGGCCATAGGGCAATGGTATATATGAAAAAATGCATTCTACATGTGAATCAAAATTCTTATGTGAATAAAGTGCTTGAAAATTTTGCTATGACTGATTGTAAATCTGTAACATTGCCTATTGAAAACCATTTTAAACTTTCTAGTGAGCAATCTCCTAAAACTGATGAAGAGCATGATAGGATGTCTAAAATACCTTATGCTAATGATGTTAGCTCTATTATATACCTTATGATTTGTAATAGACCTGATCTAGCTCATGGAATAAGTATCCTTAGCAGATTTATGGCTAATCCTGGTGAAACACATTGGTTGGCTATTAAATGGATGATAAGGTATTTAAAGGGTTCAACTAATTTGGGTTTAAAGTTTCAAAGATGCAATGAATGTGCTATTTTAAAAGGCTATACAAATTCTAATTTTGTTGGCGATTTAGATAAAAGGAGATCAATATCTTTTTATGTGTTTACTCTTTGTGATAGCTGTGTGAGTTGGAAATCTCAATTGCAAAAGATTGTTGCTCATTCATCCATAGAAGCTAAATATATTGCAGCTTGTGATGCTGTTAAAGAAGGTCCGTAGCTGAGAGGTCTTTTAAATGAGTTTGGTTTTATAAATGAGATGGTCAGAATATATACTCATAATCAAAGTGCCATTCACCTTAGTAGGAATCCCATTTTTCATGATAGGACTAAACATGTTGACATTAAATTTAATTTGTTAGAAACATGTATGATAAAGGTTTGATTAGTTTAAAATACCTACCGAGTTTAATCCTGCTGACTTTGGTAATAAGGTGTTACCTTTAAACAAATTCAGAAATTGTTTAAAGCTGTTGAATATCAATTGAAGGTAATGTTCTTGTTAGTTTTTAGTTAGTTTAATTTTTGTTGATTATCAATTCTAATTTTTTTTCTTTTACAGGTATGTTAGAGGAAATGAAACCAAATAGTTAGGCTTGAATCCACAAAATGAATGATCAGAATAGTTCGGCAAGGTGGAGAATGTTGGATATAGGCTGCCTCTCTATTCTAATCTTGTATTTTTTGTTGGTCCTATTCTGTTATATTATTTGGGCTTGTGTGTGTTGCTTGGGCCAACTGGTTTGCTGTGTTATTAAATGGTGTAATCTTGTCTCTACACGTAGCGCACTTTGGAATGTTAGATGGAGAAACTAAAGAGTTGTTTTATTCCTGCTTTTGGACTCTTCGATTGTTGGTTGAGTCATTTTATATTCTAAGGTTTTCTCTCTCGGGCGTTTCTCTTTGGTTTTATGTTCTAGAGATCTTTTGTTGTGATCTTTGTAATATTTGAGTGATATTCTTGAGTGTATTGTGTATACACTATTGTAGTAGAGTGAACATTTGTATATGAGAGGCTAGAGGGAAAACAGTGAAGAAATAAAAGATTTCTTCATACATTTTGTAATTTGTACTTTGTGATTTTATTAGTGGATTCGAGCTTAGTCTACGTGATAGATGCTCAACAAGTGAGTATGCTATTTAGCTGAACATCTGGGTCCCAAAGGGGACGAAAAATTCTTCGTGTTCTCATTTATGATTTTGCAAACTTTATGATTTTATGTTTGTTGTTGTAATATCTTGATTCTGGACCAACAAGAATTTATGGCCATATGGCCGTTGTTGTGAAGTCCGTGAGAGACACAAAAAAACATCTAAAAGGGCAAAAGACAGTGCTGATTTGACGAGTATTAATATTGTTTCAGATTCACAACCTACAGAAACAGATGGCATAGGTAATTTATAGTCTCAAGTTAAAGAGTCCTTGTCTCGTAACTGTTAACTATATGGAAATATTTCCATATCCTCAGTAATATTGTTTCATTTTCGAGATTGAGGGTGAGCAAGAAAATGGATATATGTTCTCAAGCTTATAACATACAACTCAAAGTTGGGTTCCACCTTTGTGTAGAACGTTTCTTGTGTTTGTAAATTATTACTACCATTCTGATGGTAGACTACTTTTTAGGAATTAATCCTCCATTAGGTGAAAAAGAGCTTCTAAATAACTCATCTGTTTATCATGGAGATGGTGAAACTCGATCTGATTCGTTGTATGACGGGATGAAGAAATCACATCTCTCTCTATTTTTAAAAGGGAGCAAGAATGTGGACAAATTTCAAAAGAAGAGTTGGAATCTCTTAAAGGTTTAGGAGGTTGTTGGTATTATAACAATGGAAGATGTCTTGGAAGAACTTCTATAGGTAAAGTTTCGTGAATTGTAGTCAATTGTTGTGACAATTACCTAATTGTGTTTTCATTTGCCTTCCCATTTTCATATTTACGTAGTGATGTCGATAAAAGCATATAAGAATCAAAATGCTGACCATGGCATTCATGAAACTCCCATAGAAAAATGAAATGCTCATGGAAAACAAATTTGGGTGGTACAATTTTAAGTTATGCAAAGCCTAATAATCTTTTTTTTTCCTGCTCTCCAGGAAGAAATATTGGATGAAACTGATCAGCATGTTGAAATCCACAACTGAGTGGCAACATTATTCTCTAAGTAATGCATTCTACTACAATTTTGGCATGTTTGACAATGTGGAATAGATGTTACTGGCTAACTGTTTAGTACGGTCTAAGGTCGTATACCAAACCCTTACTATATGATTAGCAATTGAGCTGATGATAATGACGTGGGTTTTGATTTTATTCTCAAAATTAGAGTCAAGTTTCCATCTTCAAGAAGATCATCATCTGTTTCTAATGGATTGGCTTCAGTCTTGCAACTTTATTGGAGAACTCATACGACGTCTCCTTCTTCATACTATCAGACTCATATAATCAGCTCACCAATCCCTTCTTATATTCCGTCGCCATATACTCCAAAACTGTCTTCTTCTCTTGCAAAGCCAAGTTTGAGTTTTTCAAGATCTATAGGCGCTATTTGCAGCTCATTATCCTCTCATCAGGTATATATTTAAAACGGGATATAAAGAAAAATGTTATGCATGATGGATTTTTCTTACTGTTTAAACTTAATATTAGTATTCTGCACCGAGAAGATTAGTAATAGTACTCGTCTAATAGTCATCGTACCATTTCGTCCAAGAGTTATTTAAAGATTTCCTCCCCCATTAAAGTTAACATTAAATCTGTCTCTAAAACATGATTCTTTAAGGTAGAATTCAGCAACCTAGATCAATCAGAAATCAGTTGAACTGGAGCTATTTCCCAACTTTTTTTTTCAACTGATTTCAGTTAGAGTCTTCAACTATATGGAGCCTTAGTTAGTTAGGTAGTTAATAACCATTTTTTATACCTCTTTGTGTCTATAAATACTTGTATGAAGAGTGGTGAAAGGGGGCAACTCAAGAATGAGAAAGAAAATATGTAATCTGTAGTAGGAGGTGTAGATTGGAGAGGAACAATCTAAAAATTCTTCCACTGATTCATGGTATATGAATGTAAAGCCTTAGGAATAAAAGGCTAAGTAAGTTACCTTCATGTCTCACCTCTGTTCTTCAGTTTTTTTTTCGTGCTGGTTTTATTTTCTGCTGCTTTTTTGGCTAATTTCTGAATCTGTCTTCTTCTCCATATCAATTCTACTGGTAGATTCTTCATGCTTTGAAATTCTGTATTAATTTCAGACTTAAAGGTAATCTTTTAGCCCCAACAATTGGTATCAGAGATGGACCTTGACAACCTAAAAAAGGGGCTACAAATCAAGTCTTAAATTTCTATTTTTCCTTCTTGTTATTAACTGTCTGTACACATCATTTGTGAAGAAAGATTCATGGCTAGAATCTTAATCACACAATGTCAACATCCAAGTTTGAAGTAAAAAAGTTCGATGGCAAGAATGATTTCAACCTATGGAGGGAGAA
>CAIGRE010130795.1:0-12225 GCA_903798275.1 Fraxinus angustifolia subsp. syriaca
GTTATTTTTTTGGCTATTTAAGAGTCCAAATTAATTTTTGTTTGTTTCACTGAATTTGTAGTCGAATTCACGAGTTTAAAAAAAAAATCCGAAAATTCAAAAAATAAATATAAAAAAATTGTTATTATTTTTGGGAATTTCCAGCAGTTTTCAATTTTTAGTTTTAAGTAAAAAAAAAAAGAATTGTTCAATTTCATTCCATTTTACTTTCTTGAATTTCCAATTGGTTTCATTTATACAATCCTTCACTTCTTATTCTTGAGTCATTTTTCATCTTTTTATTTTTTTCTCCTATTACAATTCGTGATATACTCGGTTGGATCTACAGGAACACATTTTGTTGAGTTCACCTTGTCTTTGAAGTACTTGGATGAAAGCATTGAGTGGTAAAAGGTAAAGTGATGAGATTAATAGAGGGAAAAAACCATTAATTGAGTGATACACGAGTGATCATTTGTGAAGCCGAAATTCTATATAATTAGGATATCAGATAGAGAGGGTTCCAATTCAATCAGGTAGCCGAAACAAATCAACATGACAGAGAATGTAATAAGGAAGTTTGAAAGTGTGCTTGAGGATGTGAGCGAAAAGCTTGATAGGTTAGATACATCGGCGGTAAATCTTCATAGGGGACAATCGAATGCACGAAGATCAGGTAGGCTCGCCTAGGATGGAGGTATATGATGATTATGAGTATGGTAGTGACATGGATGAGAGTACATCAATGGTGGGTGATATGGATATGATGAGAAATAGAGGAGGTAGGTTGGAAAGATGGGGGTATGAATAATTTTGGAGATGAAAATATGGACAGTATTAAGATATCAATTCCACCGTTTAAAGGAAGGGGTGATCATGATGCTTATTTAGAGTGGGAGAAGAAGGTAGAGTTGATATTTGAGTGCCATAATT
Source organism: Fraxinus angustifolia subsp. syriaca (assembly GCA_903798275.1). Classification (NCBI taxonomy): domain Eukaryota; kingdom Viridiplantae; phylum Streptophyta; class Magnoliopsida; order Lamiales; family Oleaceae; genus Fraxinus; species Fraxinus angustifolia. Next base: position 913 of record CAIGRE010130795.1, read on the forward strand.
ATTCAGAGGAAAAAAAGGTGAAAATAGCGGTTATTGAATTTGTTGACTACACCATAACTTGGTGGGATTAAGTGATTAAGTCAAGGATGAGGAATCAGGAGCAAATGTTTAATACTTGGGATGAGTTGAAGACCATCATGCAGAAGCAAATCGTGCCTAGTCACTATTACAGGGAGTTGCATAAAACATTGAAAGGTTTATATCAGGGGTCGAAGAGTGTAGAAGACTACCATAAAGAAATGAAAATTTTGATGATCAGGGCGAATGTGGAAGAGGACCGGGAAGCTACCATGGCCCGTTTCTTAAATGTGTTGAACAAAGACATTACTAATATTGTGGAGTTACAGTATTATGTGGAGATTGAAGACATGTTGCATGTGGTCATGAAGGTTGAGAACATTTGAATATGAAGGGGACAACTAGGCAACCATTGGGTACTTCGGGTTTTAATTCATCTTGGAAACCCATGTGGGATAACAAAGGAGATGTAGCTGTTTCGAAAGGAAGGATTGAAATGCTAAAGGGAAAATATGATAATGCTAGTAGAACAACCCCCAAAGTAGAGCCACAGCCAGCCAGAATTGGGATATCAAGAGTTTCAGGTGCTTGGGAATAGGATACATCGCTTCTCAATACCCAAACAAAAGGACAATGATCTTGTGCAATGGAGATGTGGTGAGTGACAGTGAGAATGATTATGAAGGCATGCCAGCATTGGAGGAAGTTAGTAAAAGAGACAACTTGGAATTTGTTGTTGGAGAGTTATTGGTCACGAGGCGAGCTCTCAACACTCAAATCAAGGCATATGACTTGGAACAGCAAAGAGAAAATATATTCCATACAAGATGCCACGTTAACAATAAGGTGTGTAGCATGATCATTGATGGAGAAAGTTGTACCAGTGTAGCTAGCACAAATCTTGTAGAAAAATTGAGATTAACTGTATTAAAACACCCTAGACCCTATAGGTTACAATGGCTAAATGAATGTGGGTAAGTTAAGGTGAACATGAGGGTATTGATTAATTTTTCAATTGGTAGTTATCGGGATGAGATTATATGTGATGTGATACCTATGCATGCATGACATATTTTGTTGGGTAGACCATGGCAATATGATAGGAAGGTTATTAATGATGGGTACAAAAATCGTTATAGTTTTATTAAGGATGTGAGGTCTATTACCCTTGTGCCATTAACCCTGACACAAGTGTATGAAGATCAAATCAAATTAAAAAATGAGGAAGAAATGAGAGTGAAAGAAAATGAGAGGAAAAGTGAGATGGTGAGTATGAGAGAAAATATTGAGGTGGCTAGTAAAGAGTTAAAAAGAGTGGAGCCACATGAGAGAAGAAAGATAATTGAGAGGCAACAAGTTATATTGTTGGTTTATAAGGTGTCATTCCTCAATCTTGAGGAACCTAACCCACCCCTTCCTAGTTTGGCTATCTCTTTATTGCAGGAATTTGAAGATATATTTTCGGAAGACATGCCTAGTGGGTTACCACCCATATTACCACCCATTCGAGGCATTGAGTATCAGATTGACTTCGTTCTTGGAGCTGTCATTCTAAACTGGCCAACTTATTGAAGTAACCCTGATGAGACAAAGGAACTTCAAAAGCAAGTGGAGGAATTGATGAGCAAGGGATATGTGAGGGAGAGCATGAGTCCACGTGCAGTTCCAGCGTTACTTGTGGTAAAGAAAGATGGAACTTGGAGGATGTATGTAGATTGCAGAGCCATCAATAACATAACGGTAAAGTATTATCATCCTATTCCTAGGTTAGATGATATGTTGGATGAATTGTATGGTGTTTGCATTTTTAGTAAAATTGATCTTAAAAGCGGATACTACCAAATTCGAATGAGGGAAGGTATGAGTGAAAAACTGTTTTCAATACTAAATATGGCTTGTATGAGTGGTTAGTAACGCCATTTGGACTCACTAATGCACCGAACACTTTCATGCGATTGATGAATCACGTTTTGCATGCTTTTATAGGTAAATTTGTTGTTGTGTATTTTGATGACATATTAGTTTATAGTAATGACCTTAATGAGCATGTAGAATATCTTAGGAGTGTACTTGTAGTTTTGAGAAAGGAACAANTTTAAGAAGTGTACATTTTGCATGAAAAATTTTTTTCCTTAGGATTTGTAGTAGGTGTTATGGGATAGAAGTAGATGAAGAGAAAATAAAAGCTATTAAAGAATGACCAACACCTAAGAGCATAACCGAAATTAGGAGTTTTCATGGTTTGGCTAGTTTTTATAGGAATTTTGTGAAAGACTTTAGCACAATTACTACACAACTCATAGATATTGTGAACAAGAGTGTGAGATTTCATTGGGGTGATGAACAAGAGCATGCGTTCAATACAATTAAGGATATGCTGTGTAAGGTACCGATTTTAACACTTCCTAATTTTGATAAGACTTTCGAGATTGAGTGTGATGCATCAAGAATATGTATGGAGCAGTTTTAATCATAATTGTCAGACTCGGCCCGAACACTTACCCGGACAATGCAACGGGTCAATGTGTTTGTGGTTCAATCGATGACTCGGTGGTTCAACCGACGGTCATTGCATAAAAATCTATAAAAAAATACAAAGTATAAATTTTTTAGGGGCAAAATTAAAATTTTTAATTTATTTTTCACTAATTATTTAGGTCTATAAAATAAAGTTTAATGTTGGACCAAAGTTTTTTTTAAAAATATTTTTATAAAAACTATAAATTAATCATTAGTTAAAAATAAATTATTGCACACAAGTAATACTAAAGTACTTGGTTCAAGTGGTGAGGAACTCTTTGTTTTTCTTTGAGGTCCAAGGTTCAATTCCCTTGGACCAAAAATTTTGTAAATAATTTCAAAAATCCAATCAAACCGATCAACCTGGCGGGTTCAGGCCGGGTCAATCACCGGTTAACTCGGTCAAAACACAATTTTGATCGAGTCAAGTGCATTATTATCAATTTAATCTACCCGGCCCGGTTAAGGGTTCAGGGCGCCGATTTTTCAACCCGACCGGGTCGGGTCGGTTTTTATAACTATGGTTTTAATGCAGAACAAAAGACCAATAGCCTATTTCAGCGAAAAGTTAAGTGGAGTAGCACTCAATTATCCCACTTATGACAATGAGCTATATTCACTTGTTCGAACCTTGGAGACATGGAAGCACTACATGTGGCCTAAAGAGTTTGTGATACACACGAACCATAAATTATTGAAGCATTTGCGAGGTCAAGGTAAGCTAAATAAAAGGCATGCACGGTGGATGAAGTTTGTGGAGACATTTCCTTATGTCATCTGGTATAAGCAATGTAAGGAAAATGTGGTGGCGGATGCATTGTCTCTAACGTATGTGCTACTGACTTCTCTTAGTTCTAACTTGCTTGGTTTTGAACATATTAAGGATATGTATGTCAGTGATTTAGATTTCTCAGATATTTATGCATCATGTAATAAATGGGCTATAGATAAGTTCTTTAAGTATGATGAATATTTGTTTCGGGAAAATAGGTTGTGTGTTCCTAATTGTTCAATGTGATAGATATTAGTGAGGGAAGCACATAGTGGTGGAATGATGTGATATTTTGAGATTAAAAAGACTTTAGAGATGTTAGGTGAATATTTTTATTGGCCTAAAATGAAACGTGATGTTGAGAGAGTATCTAGCCGATGCATAATTTGTAAGCAAGCTAAATCTAAGGTTTTACTTCAAGGTTTGTATACACCATTACCTACGCCCAGTAAACCATGAGTTGATATTTCGATGGATTTTGTTTTGGGTTTACCTAAGTCTAAGAAGGGACGAGATTCGATATTTGTGGCGGTAGATAAATTTAGTAAGATGACACATTTTGTAGCATGTCATAAGATCGATGATGCCACTAACATTGCTGAGTTATTCTTTAAGGAGATATTGCATTTACATGGGGTAACCAAGAGCATTGTTTCTGATTGGGATGTGAAATTCTTGAGTCATTTTTGACGGGTTTTGTGGGGTAAGTTAGATTTCAACAACTTGTCATCCACAAAACGATGGTTAGATCGAGGTAGTGAATATGACCATGACACAACTCTTGCGCATTGTAGTCAATAAAAACTTGAAGAGTTGGGAGGAGTGTCTACCTTCCATAAAGTTTGTATATAATAGAGCCACACATTCTATTACTTTGTTTTCATCATTTGATGTTGTTTATGGTTTTAATCCATTGACACCTTTGGATTTAATACCTGTGAATGAATGAGGTAACTTAGATGGTAAAAGAAAAGCCGAGTTGGTGAAGTCACTCCATGAAAAGGTACGGGCGCAAATTGAAAGTAAAAACAAACACTTCGCGTTGCAAGCAAACAAGGGCCGAAGAAGCTTGACATTCGAACTGGGAGATTGGTTTTGGGTACATTTTTAGAAAGGAACGCTTTCCAGAACAAAAAAAATCAAAGTTGTAACCACGAGAGGATGGTCTATTTCAAATTTTAGAGAAAGTCAACGACAATGCATACAAATTGGACCTTCCAGGTGAGTATAATGTTTTAACAACTTTTAATGTATCTGATATCTCCCTTTTTGATGCAGGTGCAGATTCGAGATTGAATCCTTTTGAAGAGGGAGTGGATGATATGATTCAAGAGTCGAACCCAAGACGAGACCCGTTGATTATCGACGGAGGCCCGATGACACATTCGATGGCAAATCGGGTAAAAGAGGCGATGAAATTGCTTGCTCAAATTATGGTGGACAAATTGTCAAATTTAACAAGTCAAAGAACAAGTTTCATGTTGAGCTCGGAAGAAGAAACCAAATGGATCAACTCAGTTCAAGCATTGAACGAGCAGCATGGATGAAAATGTGCATAACTGTTAGCTCGGGTGTCTGATTTTCTTCCATGAGTACATTCTGAAAACGGTACGAAATTCTGCACAAAGATTAAAGGAGTCCAAATTAAAATCATGCGATCGTATGGTGAAAACACCATGCGGCCGCATGGAGATCTATCGAATGCAACACTTTGGTTTCAAAATGTACCATGTGACCTCATAGAAAAGTACCATGCGGCCACATGGCTATATTGGGGAGTTAAAATTTCATTTTTTTTTTCCGAAATTACCTTATTTGATTAGAATTCTATTTTATTTGAGATATTTGTAATCTTAAGAGTCTATTTCCGTTTTAACCACCTTAATTAGGGTTTAATATAAATAGATTTCATTATTTTCATTGTAAAACAGACATTATTACTAAGAATTAATCAAAAGGTTATTTTCCTTTCAAATCTTGTTCTTCTTAGAACTTTGCGAACTTACCAAATTAATCTTGTGGCGTTCAACATCGAGTGTGGATCACGCATTGTGTAATCAAGAGGTCATTCAAGTTCCGTTTTATTTAATTGCTTGGTTCATTATTCTTGGTTCAAATTCTAAATCGGATTATTCTTTGGGCTTTCTTGGGATTGTCAATCTTTTGCAGGGTTGTGTAGTGATCATTGCTACGTGGTTCTCATCAGATATGAAATTGAATTAGTTAAATATACTTAATGAAAATTGAAGAGGGGTAAATTGAATAAATAGAAGAATATGATAGAACACTACAATAGATTATGAATCTTGAATTAAGAATTAAGGTGATCAAGAGATGAAATTGTTATACCGTAATATTTATCACATATTCGAATTTTCAGTTATCCGTTGTGTGCAATCTTTTTATATGCTCAATTAGTTAAAAGTAGTTATGAAAAATAATTATAATCATCATAATTATTTACTTGCTTTTGTCAAATAGGAGTCAGAAAAAGTAGATTAAGTCATAAAGAATAGTCTTCATGGGAACGATGTCGGACTCAAAGGTCTATTCTACTGTTTGTTACGATATCGTACACTTGCGGTATAAAAAACAAACATGGAGCAAAGCCAAAAGGCAACATAAAGTCGTGATAGGGTGTTTGGTTTTGCATCATCATTGCCATCACCGTCGTCGTCGTCATCGTCATCGTCATCATCCTCTTGATGCCAATATGTTTCAAGTAGTTTCAAGGCAATTTCGCATATTTCATTGTCGTCATGAGCCTGTAAGTTTTTAATCTTTTGAAGACCCCTAGCATCGTCAATCATCTGAGCAAAGACATTCACATCTTCACTGTTACCTTGGTTCTTCTCAACTTCTCCAACCTTCAGAATGTTCTCAAGGCCTTCCAAGCAGAATTTTGTGACACGCGCTTCGTTGGGACTAACTAGAAGATCGCACAATGACTTTATACAACTTTCGTGCACCAAGAATCTGTCACCAAGATGAAGCGTTAATTCTCAAACCTAAATGTACAATAAACTAAGATAATATGACAATAGATTTGGAGAATTTACTTGATTTGCTCATTAGTTCCGTTGGTGATGGCATAAAAAATAGCCAAAACAAGTGGTCTTTGCATTGAAAAATCAGCATTTTGAAGTAGTTGGAGAAGAGGTGAAATAATACTAGCCTCAATCACAGCCTGTGTATTAAGATGAGAAATAGAAACAAAAGTACAAATGTCAAATTCATCAAAACAAAGTACTAATACGTGACAAAAATTGTGAAGGATTGCAAGAGAAAATATTCAATCTTGATGTTCATGTGGGAAATATAAGTGGACTTAAGAGGAGGAAAAACTCAGTGATGATGAAACGAATTTTCTATTCAATTTTGGACTTCTCTTTAACTTAAGGCCACATAGGTATTTATTAGACTTCCTATCACATAAGTTTATCCCCTCAATTTAATTAGGAACGACAAAAAAATTCGTCAAACTCGATACTCGTGGGGTGGGGATTACCCGCTTAATCGGTTATTCGGGTCGGGAAACTTCACCCCGTGGCAGGTACAGGTAACAAGTGCCCCGCCCCACCCCGTTTAATCTTTTATTTTTATTTATTAAGAATTCAATATTTCAAATAAAAAATTCCACGAAAGTTTATTAGTTCTAATAAAAGATAGCAACTAAGATTATCGGAATGTAACAAACAATAAAAACCTTAATTTACCAAATACATTTGAATAATTTAACTTTTAAAAACAAATATATAAATTAAAACATAATAAATATATTATTGTCTTACTTTAATGAATGTCAATAAAATAAATTATCAAAAACTAAAATTACTAAAAAAAACATATAACTAAACAGGGCAAGGGACCCACCTCGTCTTAAACAGGTAATGGGACAGGTACGGGGAGGGAAATTACTTGGTGGGCCCCGTTGCCATCCCTAAATTTAATTCTACAATTAAACCACACTTCACTAGGTACATATTAATTGTGAGTACATTATTTCAAACTTCTAAATTTTTGAAACTAAAATAGAAATGTGAAATGCATATTTAACATCGAATAGTTCAAATTATAATTGATTGGTGGAAACTAAAAATATCTTTACTCTAACACCATTCCCCACCTCCCTTCTCCAATTGAAAAAATAAAATGGCTTATTTATCTCAATGCATTAATTTATGAATGCATAGAGTAATACAACAAAGGGTAAAACAATTTCATAGTAACTTACATACCTGAATATGATCCTTAGTCCGTCGAATGATAAATGAAATGATCCAACAAGTGTTCTCCTTGACATCGTTCTTGTAATTTTGTGTCAACAAGTTAAGTAGGAAAGGAAGAGCTCCTTTATCAATGACAACCTGGAAATCATTCAACAAAAGCAAGTTCGTAAAAAAGATAACACTACTTAACATCCTTAATTACGGTGTTAGCATTGAAAGCCTTATCAAAGTTCTTAAAATTAAGTATTTTCCTAGTCAAGGGGGTCCGTAAAGTGTGTCACAATGGCACACCATGATACACCCTTGTACAACTTGAGAACCACAAATATGGTTCCATTAAATGAATTCAATGTAGCTCATGCTAGAGGATAATCGCAAAAGAATAAGAGAAATGCCAAATTTGAACACGAATAAAATTGATATTAGAAATAAGTTGATCAAAAGTTTTCAATCAATGCTACATGCACATCTTTTCAATAAATATCATTTAACGATCACGAGTCCTTAAAAAATTTGTTATGAAAAATAAACTCATCATAAAAGAACTCTAATACATGAGATGAGCTGTCAAACCCTCAAATAAGAATTTTATTTTTATTTATTTTTTATTTTTTATTATTATTTTTTTTAAACTTAGAAGTTAAGGAAAAGTTCAAGCACAAACATGTTTCAGAACAAAATTTGCTTAAATGTCAGTTGATCTATTCTTAAGCTCACCTCAATTCTGTAAGAGGGACATAAGATGACAAAGGTAACAACATAAGTAACTTGGAAATGCTTCTTTCTTCAAAAATGTAACTACCAATCATCTTGCATCACACGTGTATTTATGGATACTTGAAACCACATCCTTGGCATTTTCACATTCCACTAATTAGTTTCAGAATGTAACTTCTGAAATTTGTACAATTTTTGGTTTCCTAGAGATGGTATGTGCTTCAAACGTATTATAAGCATTGAATCGAAACTGAACATATATGGATCATGAATATGACAAAAATAACGAGGGCTGCATTAGCAACAGAAGCAATGCATTTTTGGCATCATTGACAAATACTATACACAATGACTGGTAAGTATGTAGACCATCAAAACTGCTAAAACACAGAATGGCCTACCGTACACATCTTTCATATGAAATAAGCAAAAAAAGAGTTGGTTGCGAGATATAGTAGACATTTGGTGGCCTACCATAGGAACGGTGAACATAACACATACCAAATTAATGTGCTCGAAAGGAAGTTTTCTAATTAAGGTTAAGAACAAGAGTTGGCTGATACCTGAATCTGGACAACATTTACATATGGAATAATATTATCAACAACGGTCAAGGCAGGAAGCAAAACATGATGTGAAGGAGATCTGCAAACCACAAAACCAAATAAGCACAGCTATGGAGTTCAATAAACAAAACCAAAGTAAAAAAAATCAAAAAACAAGGAATGGTATCAAGTAGGATTTTTCACTGACAGTAAAAGCTCAACCAAACGAGGAAAAACCCCAGCATCGATCACAGCTTGTCTTATATCCATTTCCCCACAAGTTAGACGGAATAGTGCCGAGCATGCATGTTTAAGGACTTTTTCATCGTCTGTTTGAATCAGATGAGCAAGAGGAAGGATGGCAGATTTCACCTGCTCAGTAATATCCAGAAAGAATTGGTTAAATATTTAAAGGTAAGTTTTGATATGCATAAAAAATGAACATAAAATCAATTAAAAGACAAACCTGCTCTAACTGAGGCCGTTTCGCACAAAGATTTGACAATGTCTCCGTTGCCTTTCTCATGATGGTTAGTTTTGTTTTATCATTAAATTGTGCCAGTAAGGGCATTAACACTCCATAACTAAGGACAAGATCACGAGATTTTGTTGAGTCAAAGGCAAATTCTCCTAACACGTGAAGTGCCTACATAAAATAGTTGGACAAATAGTCAAAAGAAGCAACGAAATAAAACTTAAAGCTCGTATTAGTCTTTATGAATTTGCAAGAAGTTGGACGAACAATTCCCTAACATAGGGAGCACGGTGCTATTATGTAATTTACTATTAAAAGGTGTTGCCTCTACTCAGCTAAAGAAAACGTAAAAGCAACCATGGAACAATGTGATTTTTGGCACTAGTTTAAAGACACAAATTTTCAATCCGATCTACAGCTAGACACATGGGTGTTGGCCGTAAAAACTGGATTAAGAAGTATTTGGAGAAAAATGAAGGTCTAAGCTAATATAGAGTTGATTTGAAGCAATTGAACGCTACAAGATAGCATTGGATCGATAATGAGCACTAAGAGAGAAATCGAAGGAAAGTCGCAAGCTTCAGAAGTGAAATTCAACTTAAAGAAAGTTTGGAGACTAATTTTTACACTTTCAAAACTTGAGAAAGACTACTTCGAAAGATTTTTGAGGTTTAAGGACTAACGTGGAAGATTTTAAAAGTTGTGAGATCAAATATTGAAGAATTGGAGCAAAAAGGACCAAAACCAGAAGAAAATGTTTAAATATAGACCAAAGCACAAAAATACGAAAGTTAAGTGACTAACTTGGACACGTCGAATAGTGAAAGGACCAAAATTAATGAGAGAAAAGTTGGATGATCAAAATTAGCAAAGCAAGAAATTTTTTAACTTGGTGTGAAATTTAATGTTAAAAAGTAAAAAAAAAAAAAAAAACTATGAATTCACATGCAAGATTATCTTATTGAAAAAATGTGTACTAAAAATGAATTTGAAAAAAATGAAATTTAAAGAATCTATTTCAAACGGGACTTAAAATGTAAAAAATGACAAATGACTTATATGGTTCATTTACAACAATTTATTGTATTTAGTTTGTTCTTTTGAACAGTGCAAAGAGAATAGTGTTACCTACACTCTTGTTCAATGAGCTTTCTCTTCGCCTTTGATATGATTCGAGTACGATAGATTTCAAATTTTATTGTTGATCTTGTAACTCGAGATGTTTCTTGAATGAAATTCGTATTTTACCCTTGAAAATGAGAAAATTGTTTAGAAATTTTCAATTTCATTATCTTATAATTAAACACAACAAAAAAAAAAAAGAGAAAGAAGAATAAGGTTTGTGGTAATTGCACGAGAAAAAAAGGAATTAAATGAAAATGGGACAAAAGTTAGAGGATAGATTAGTCAAGAAAAACTTCAAAAACACTAGATGAGTGATCAAATCTAAGGTTGAGTTGCGATTAGACAAAAAATTTTAAAATAAAAAATAAAATTAGACACGTAATTAAATCTACGATCGAGTTGCATGTTAAACTGGTTAAATTTCAAATATGACATGAAAAAACTTAAGAAACTAGACGTAGATAGTCGAGTTGCATATCCAACTAATTAAGCTGTCAAATATGGCTACACAAAACTTAAGAAACTAGGCATGTAATCAACTCGTGGTCGAGTTGAAATGCAGACTTTATATGAAGCTCAAGAGCTGACTTTCTCAGGCCAGCTCAAAACCCACTAAATCGGTCAGTCCAACCGTAAACTAATGAATTAGTCGTAGTTTGGCGGTTTTTTATATTTTTTTTTTTCATTTTTTAATTTAAAAAATTTTAACTTCGTGAATGGACCTCATAGATTATAATTCAAATGCTCATAGAAAACTATTGGATGTCATGCTCATTTTATAGATGCATTTACCTCAAATGGTTTCATAAACTTCTAATATGAGATAGTTTCTTTTATAGATGTTCCTCCAATGGTTTCATAAACTTCCAATGTGGGATAGTGAGATAATAAAAAAAATGTTAAAATGTCCAT
>CAIGRE010130796.1:0-11780 GCA_903798275.1 Fraxinus angustifolia subsp. syriaca
AAGTGTTGGTAATACTTACCAACTATTTGATTTAATCAATAGTTACCGCCATCGGTGAAATGAATGAGCTTCAAAATCGATTTGGGAATGTGGATGTAGGTTTTAAAATTATCAAATGATTTGGGTTTGTACGAGAGTGGGCGCTTGATATGATCCGGGATAGACAATCACTTGGTCGAGTTTTGGAGTCTAAATTGAAGAGGTTGACAAGACAATGTTCAAGTTTCGTGACGGTTTTGGGAGCCGAAACGAGTTGGATTCAATGTTTGAAAGATATTTGAAAAGAAAACGAGTAACGTGAATTAAAATGAGCATAATTTCCATGTCTCCGTATTGTGCGGAGACCACACCCACACCAGGGCCTGGTGTCTGCATAGCGCGGACACCACACTCCGCGCTATGCGGATAATTTTTTTTCTTTTAATGTTTTCTTCTTATTATTATTATACCAAAAATGAATCTGAATCACTTTGCCATTCAAACAAATAAATAACATGAAATATGAAGAAAATTTAAGTAATTAACAATTTTCCTAACAAGATTAAATTGATTTATTTTTTAATAAAATAAAACCTAGTACATCAAAGCCTCATAAAAATCATTGATTTTCTATTACACCATCCAAAACAAATAAAAATTATATCGAAAACCAAATTAAACGTATGAAACTAAGCATAACAAAAATTCCCAAGGAATTCCCATAAAAGGATTGGGTCAAAAAACTTGTACCTGGCTCGTCCTTGTTCTCATTGTAATTGCTCGGTTCTTTCAACTTATGTTACCCCAAATCTTCAATTATACCTCCAAGATCAGAGAGAAAGAGTGAGAAGTAGAAAGATTAATAATTGAAAACCTTGAATAATTAACAACACCAACCTATTTCAGATAGAAATATTTCAATACTTGATTCATCAAGAACACCAGGTAACTATTCAAGAAAATAAATCAAAAGATTTTTTGTTAGTTATTAGCAGTTATTTCAAAGAAAAATGTGAGCTTAGGGAAAGAAAATTACAGAGAATAGAGAACACGACCATAGAAGATATGCGGTAGAAGATATGTAGAAGATATTTATATAATTTCAATTGCAATAGTCAACAAAGATGGCTCCTTACTATAGCAAAACCAGATTGGAAAGAGGTAAATTGTGAAAACTCGTATGACAAAAATGAATAGTGAATCTGAGGCTCACCCTTTTAAGGTAGGAGTGATTTGACAATTTGAAAGTAACTCATTCGATTAAAATATTAAGTCACACAGACTCACTATTTATTGAAATGTTCAATCCCACTGCATCATTAAATCTACTTTTCCATTATCATCGAGTAGGCATCCGTAATGACCATTATGCCTCTTATTGCATTTTCCCCAAACACTACCCAATTTATTTTGGTACGTGATCATAAAGGGACATATCGATCATTACAATGACGATTGATCGCTGAGATTAGATTAGAAGTCAATATTTTCATAGTTGATATGTCAACACAAAATAAATTATTTTTCAATGGACCCACACTTCAGTACAAAAAGAATCCATTTTTCCCCCTAAAAATCAGCACATGACTACTGACATTAAAATTTAACATTAACAAGTGTTATTTTACTTTTTCACGAAATCAAGAACTAAAATGTACTTTGAAATCCTTCATTGAAATACAAATGTAGTAAATCGAACCAAACTATTATTTCAAATTTATAAGTTGAATGATTCTTATTGATCTCCAATATTAAACGACTCTTATAAGTAAAGACATTACTTTTCTTATAGTTAATGGTGGAAAACAGGATTACGGCTTATAATAGTCCAACATTCAATATCACACCACGTGCACTTCAAAGTCCAAGTTCTATGGGGGTAAGCATTAAGTACACGTAAGCAAGATCCACGACTGATGGTGATATCCAGCAGTCAAGTTGGACTGCTAGTAAGAAAATCTGATTATTGTGAACCCCAGAGATTCGCTTTGTGGTCTAACTTTGATTACTCGTTTGATTTATTCGACAATGATTTAAAATAGAAAAATAGTCACGTTTGATCCCCTGCTCTCTCCATACGAAAATCTGAAACAAATTCATGGCTGTTATGGTTGTAGCAACAAGTGAAGGGAGGCAATACAATGGCAAGATTACATGGTTTGTGTTGCTATCTTCTCTCGTTGCTGCAACCGGGGGGATAATCTTCGGCTATGATATCGGAATCTCAGGTGGAGTGACCTCAATGGAACCGTTTCTCAAGAAATTCTTTCCAGAAGTGTACCATAAGATGAAGGAAGACAGCAAAATTAGCAACTACTGCAAATTTGATAGCCAATTGCTAACATCTTTCACCTCATCACTCTATGTAGCTGGCCTTGTTGCTTGTTTCTTTGCTTCGACAGTAACTAGGGTCTTTGGGCGCAAGCCGTCAATCCTCGTCGGTGGTGCTGCATTTCTCACTGGTGCTGCCCTTGGCGGTGCTGCTAGTAATGTATACATGTTAATATTTGGTCGTGTTCTGCTTGGAATTGGTGTTGGTTTTGCTAACCAGGTGTGTACTTTTTTGTCAAGATCTGCCACTATTGGTTCCATGAATTTCTATCCTGCACAAGAAAATGAAATAAGTTACTTATTAGAAGTTACAAAAGGGTAACCTACACGCTGGATGCTAACAGAAAAATAAGTAAATAAGACATATGAGCAAAATCTGAATATTCCAGTTTGGTCATAGCTAACATACTGCAGTTATTCTGATGCTTGCAGTCAGTCCCCTTGTACCTTTCAGAAATAGCACCAGCAAGATATAGAGGAGCTTTTAACATGAGTTTCCAACTCTGTGTTGGCATTGGTGTTTTCTCGGCCAATCTCTTAAACTATGGAACTGCAAAGATCAAAGGAGGCTGGGGATGGCGAATTTCCCTGGCGATGGCTGGGGTCCCAGCTCTAGTTCTAACTGTAGGGTCATTATTCCTCCCCGAGACGCCCAATAGCTTAATTCATCGTGGCAATGGTCATGGAAAAGCCAAGCGAATTCTGCAACGAGCACGAGGCACTGATGATGTCCAAGCAGAACTAGATGATATGATAGAAGCAAGTAATAAAGCAAAAGCCATCAAACACCCATTCAAAAACATCATACAAAGAAAATATAGGCCTCAACTAGTAATGTCCATAGCAATACCATTCTTCGTGCAAGTGACGGGTATTAATGTGATCTCCTTCTATGCACCGGTACTCTTCCGAACAATTGGTCTGGGTGAAAGTGCATCACTCATGTCTGCAGTAGTAACTGGACTAGTTGGTACAAGTACAACATTCTTATCATTGCTGTTGGTCGACAAATTTGGTAGAAGACTTCTATTTTTCATAGGTGGAATTCTAATGTTTATTCCGCAAATGGTGATTGGAGGTATAATGGGAGCTAAGTTAGGGGATGAAGGTGGATTAAGCAAAGGATATGGCATTTTGATTCTGATTTTGATTTGCATATATGTTGCTGGATTTAGTTTGTCATGGGGTCCATTGGGATGGGTTGTAACGGGTGAAATTTTCCCACTGGAAATACGGTCAGCCGCACAGAGCATCAATGTTGCTATTAATTTTCTCTTCACTTTCCTCGTTGCTCAAGTTTTCCTAACTATGCTCTGCCATTTAAAGTCCGGGATTTTCTTCTTCTGGGGAGGATGGGTGATAATAATGACCGGATTTGTTTATCTTTTTCTACCAGAAACTAAGAATATCCCGATCGAAAAAATGGATAAAATCTGGAGGGAGCATTATTTCTGGAAAAGAATTGTTCCAAGTAATCAAGACCATGAAGAGAGCAAGATTGAAGGAGCGTGATTTTTATTATAGTATAAACTCACAATTTCATATTCGTATACTCGTTATAATACGATAAGGACTTAAACTGTGAACCATTGTAATACAGATAGATTTTATTGCTATCTGATGTATCATTTCAAACAAGAAGCTTCTATGCTGTCCATACAATGGAAAATAACTTTCTTGGCACATCATGAAGGATGCCTACAGGACAAGCCAAAGAAGCAGCATTCCACATGAGAATATAAGAACTAAGAACAAGTCCAATATTCCAACCAATTACCTCTAAAAATGGAATCTAATCCACCTTCAATTCTCTGCAACTTATTATGGTAGTGTTAGTCCTCAACCTAGAGAGCACAACCAACAAAAAATAGTGAGTTCCTCGAACAATGTAGAAGCCCAGAAATTTCATAGAGAAGTCCATAAACAGTTATGTATATGTGAAGGAGCATCGATAAAACAAGTTAGAAAGTGGAATTATACTATCAAAGTCATATTTTTGTTTTATGTTCAAAATTGAACGAGTTTTTTTTTTTTTCTCATCACATATTCATTTTCCAGATTACGAGTAGCAACATAATAGCATGATTATCAAATGGTAATACGCGATCATCATTTAACTTCAAGTTCTTTTGCTGCAATGATGACTTGCAGTTCTTTGGCAAAGATACTAACAATCAGTACAAGGCAATTTGACATCAGACCAACCTCCTAAAGTATGTACAGAATTAAAAACTTAAGAGCTAGGGTAAGCTACCAGATAAACAACGCAATGACCCTCAGTTCTTAAATGATTGAAGACGCGAATTTGCTCCTAGCGAGGGCAATTTCAGTCAAATGTCCATTGTCTTTGGGAATCAGTTATATAAAGTATACAGTTTTGTACTATTTATCAACAGATATCTCTATGAGAATAACATTGCAAAATTGTCATTTCCTGCTTATAATGCGCACATTATATAAACCCCTTCCTCCTCCTCCTTGTGCAGTTCGTTGTTGTTTAATCATGTAATTCATCTAAACCTTTTCTTTTCTATTTCTATTGAAATAAATGTTTTAACGAATTTTTTTACCTCAAATTTTGTATATGATATTGGCCGATTCATTTTTCAGTTTCAGGTCTCTGTGTGATTTGCTGGTAAGTTCTCCTAATGTTTAGCTCTATTTCTGATAGTTGAGGTTTATTTTTTATTTTCAGCTTTTTATGAGTTTTATGATAATCTGCAATCACTTAATTTTTCATAAAAACTATAACATTGAACTTCATGGTCCCATGAACAAACATTGTTGTCAAAATTTGGACTACTCATCTTAATAAGGTTGACATTTTAAGATGGAATCCCCTATTCATAATACTAACAACATTAGAAGACTTGTTGTTACAAATACATGATTTCTACAAGGATGATATAACTAACATAGAAATTAAGAATATTTCATCAAAACTATATTATTGAACTTCACGGTCTTCGAATCATGAAGAAACATTGTGGTCAAAATATATTCAAATATACAATTTTGGTCTCCTGCGCGCCAAACGCAAGGCTATCCTGCGCACATGAGACCAATTTTCCTCGTGCGACCGAATCCCTTCCTTTTTTTTTTTTTAAACCTTTTTTTTTTTTTTTTTTGGGTAGTGCAGATGTGGCCAGATCTTATTCAGAAGGCAAAAGAAGGAGGGTTGGATGTGATTCAGACCTATGTTTTCTGGAATGGGCATGAACCTGAACCTGGAAAAGTAAATATTTTATTTAGCATTTTTACTGAATATTTTCAATTTTTTGAGGAATTATTTACTGAAACTTTTTTTTTTTTTTTGGTATTTTATGGATTGGAACTAAAAAAATGAACTTGAAGAATACGAAGAATGAAAAACAAAAGACTCAAATAAAAAGGAAAAAAATATAACCTTGATTTTTTTAGTCTTGATCTGATATCAAATGATGCAAACCCACGTAGCGATAGTAACTATGAAAACCACATAAGATTGATTCAATCCCAAGAATGCCAATAATCAATGTTTAACCTTGATTTAAAAATATCGAACCAAAGAACTAACACAATCGTCGACAATATGTTGATCCCGTGATTACAAGACTGAAGAATCTTACTCGGTTTGTTTGAATGTCGCGAGAAATAATTATGATAAATTCAGAATTAATTGGATGAAGAACAAAAAAAAACAATAATACCTTGCAATTAATCTCTCAATAATTGTGTGTTTTTACAATGGATGGAACGAATTCTATTTATATAGAACCCAGAAAACTTGCTTAAAAATAGAATTAGGCCTTAAAAGATATAAAAAAAATACCATACAAGAGTTTTAACTAAAATAGAATTCTAAGCGAAATTTGAAAAATATCCGTCCAGAATTGTACTATGCGGCCACATAGGTTCCTTGCTTGCGGTCGCATAAGCCAGTTGATAGCCTTCAATTTTGGTTTGTTATGGAGGCATGCATCCGTATGCCTATTTACACATGCGGTCGCATAGCTTTTCCGTTAAGCTCCCTCGTATGTTACTTAAATAAGTTGAACCATCAAGCTTCTTCTTCCAAACTCAAAGTGAAATTTGTTCATTTGCTTGTTGTGTTCAATGTTTTGTCCAATGTTGCTTGAACAAGCAATCACATAGCTTCATTGACCTTCATTGCCCGTGACTTTGTCATTGGTCCTTCCTCCATGATCAACGGATTCTTACCTAGACTTGCCCTCGTATCATGGATCACATCACTTGTTAATTAAAAGTATTAAGAATAACAACACAAATAAACTTTAAAATTCTGTTTTCAGCTTTACTAGCACCTAGGGACTACCTTGTATTGTTTCCCTTCTTCATTTTTCTTCAACTTTTACTTCGTTCTTTGCATTCGTTGCCTATTTCCAAGTCTTCTTTTCTTTTTTTCATCTTGTTCCTCACTTATTTTCACCATATCACCTAATCTATAAAACGACACTAAACACACACATCAAAAGCTCTAAAAACTCTTAAGAACGAACAATTTATCAAGTTTAAATAGTATTAAATGCATGAGTTAAATACACTCATCACTGTAAGTCTAATTCTTGAGGTAAGTTCAAACGTCCCCTGGCGTCTCTCCTCTCCTCCCTATTGATTCTTCCTTTTAATAGACAAGGTAACAAGAAATAAAAAAATGTACGTTTCTAAGTTAGAGAACTTTTGTTTTATAAAACGGATGTACATTAGGATTAGTAGGTGTACTGAGACATCCCAGCTATATTTAACCTCCGTAGCACACTCATTTTCTAAATTATTTATTAAAATGAACAAAATAATGAATAAAAATCCAATTATAACCCGAGAAACGATTGCGAATAACAATAAGCATAATGTGACAAACCACTAGCTAACCAATCATTTAGCTAAATTATAGTTACAATAACCCCGTGTATCATTTTGATTTAGACGGGTGAGGGCTTCTGGACCACTACAAGGATGTCCCATTAGTCATAGAATTTATCTACATTATTAAAAATGAAGGCAAAGATACTTTTGAATACAAATTTTACCATTATATATTTAGTTATATGTCAAATAATATCTATTATAATTTATTTAATACTCCTATCATCTTTTCAAGTATTCATTTGTTATTATATTTTAATTATACGCATTTTACTTTGGTCAAATAATTCGTTTTAATTGCTTTGATGACCCATTTAACGGTTTTTATCATTTGTTTTTAATTCTACACATTTTGCTTTGGTTAAGAGAAATTCAATGGACTTATTTTCAACGATTTTTTATAATTTATTTTAATGGATTCATTTCCTATACTTACTTTTCCCACCCCCACCATTCTCTCTCTCTATCACTTTTTTTCGATTTTTTTAATAAAGTAAATCAAGCTAACTATCAAGGAAATTGTGTTGTTTTGTTTCTTAAATTATCAAAAGAAGAGAATTTAGAACTAAATTTTGATTTCAATTTCTTATCGATTATTTTTATATTTTTCATGATCATCTCATTTTGGCTTTCACAGAATTATTAGAAGAGAGCTGCATGTCTCCAATGATACATAATATAATCAGATTGAATCGAATCGAAATGGATCAAATATATTTACTTGAAATTTAGGCAAATCAAAGCAAGAAACTAAATGTGTCAGTGACTTTCGACAAATAAAATGAGGTAGGACTTTTTATATTTTGTGATTATGTATATATTCAATGAGTATAAATTCTGCATTTATTTTTGTGTTCTAATATTCACATGTGTACATACTTTACTTTTAAAATTTGATTTGACATATTTGTATTCAAACAAATAAGATAAGAATTTTGTTACTACAAAGTAAGAATTTTATAATGTATTTTGATGCTGCCATTCACAATAAAGCAAAAAATGGTAAAAATTCAATTTTATGGATTTAACTTTTTTAAGTATGCAAATTGTTTGCAGAAATGGTAGAATTTAGTAATTTGTTGCCAATTAATTCAATCTTTGATAATTTGATATTTTTGTTTTTTAATCCTCAATGTTTTTTTTTTTCTTTGTTTTATAATTTTGTTTCATATTTGATTCTCCTTTCTATCTTTTGTATGGAATCTAAAAATTAGGTTTCGAAATTGAAAAAATTACATACTCTATAAGTTTATTTCTTTCGTTCTTATCTACTTGCCGAAGAAAATTCATTTTTCCTTTTGTGTTTGCATTTTTGAGTTACTATGTCTCAAAATTATTACTGTTCTCCAAATTGTATATTTTTGTCCATACCATGTCAAAACCCTTTTCTACAGTAGTTTCTTTCACTTATGTAAGAATTAGTGTTTGCATCTTTAAATAAGTTTGTTCAATGAAATTTCATTTTTAATACACAATTTGATTTTTCGTTAATAGTTAGATCTATATTCTCCACTTTGGTGCATTTCTTGTATCTGTACTTGAAATATTATGTGTTCCAATAATTTGTATAAGTGTGAACGTGTTTATATGGTTTACATATGTAGTAAATATTTTTATAAAGTTTATATTTTTGTAGATTAAGTCAAATACAAATAAGAATGTTCTTACAATGTGTTGTTTGTTAGTGTAAATGATATTTTTTTATTGAGATTTAGATTATTTTTAAATTCTAAATTATAGTAAAACTATCTCATTACTCATAAATAGTTAAAGATATGAGTATTTTAGTAAGTTATTAATTTTAACTCACATTAAAATGAGAATCCAAATTATATTCAGTGCCATCAATTTATTTATGTCGAAGTGTAGGCTTACAATTTTCCCTATGAAGGTAAGCAATTAATCCAAACTAATTCTCAGTTTATTTACGAAGTCTAATAATTTTATTTTTTGTAATTTATGTTTGTTGCAAATAGATGTATATGAAGTCGGTTCATCATAGAACTCTTTTTTTCTTTTTTTCTCATACATCCCATTAACTCCAACAAATGATGAAGGATATCCATTCAAAATCAAGAAAGAAATATTTTTCAGTATGTCTATACTTTACAATGATCATTAATAAGACTCAAGGACAAGTGTCTACTGCTGTAATATATTTTCGTGAACTTATATTCTCTCATGGGCAAGTATACGTCACACTTTGTTGCAAAGTTTCAATAAAAACAGCGAAAATCTTTGTAAAAGGAGAAAAGAAAAAGAAGAAAAGATGTGGGACATTGACAAAAATAATGCGCACTAAGAAGTTTTATTGTAATCAAAACATTACATTTTAATTTATTCAACATTTTCACATTATATACATAATTTCATAACAAATATTTATTCATATATATTCTTTTTAAAAATTTTATTTTTTCCCTAACAATATCAATTACATCGACTACTTTCAAAAATAGTATTAGTACTTCAAAAATATTAGTATATCATTCATTCGATACATAAGACGTACAATGTATGTGCTTACTACTAGTTTTACAAAATAGATGTACGTTAGGATTATTATGTGCATTGGGACATCCAAACTATATTAGAACCTCCGCATCACCCTCATTATTTGTTCATCTAAACATTTTACTTAAATAAATAAAATAGTTAGAATTTGGGAGTAACTCCAATTCCTTGTTGAATTAATTGAAGAATTCAAAATGAAGTGCACATCAAAAAGAATTTAGTTTGGAATGCTATTGAAGTCCTGTGTCAAGTTGAAATTCTATTTTGGAAGCCCATTGAGAGTTAAAAATTAGTATTGGACTTGAAGAAGAGTTCGGGATGGATAAAACAACTTGGAACAAAAAAAATTGGGCAGAACGCCTGGGGCCACAACGCCGCGGCGCCTAAAGTGTTGTTCTGATTTGTCGCGTTTTCTCTCCTTTTTCATTTTGGACTTGATTTTTTAGCATCCTATTTCATCAACAACTCTTCTAGGAGGGTTTGTACGTCCCCTACATGTTCCCTATAAATATTAAACTTTTCTATACAATTTCATAATGTAAGAAAAGAGATTACTAAAACTTTAGGATCAATTATATATTTCTCCATTATTATTTGTGTAATAAAATCTCCTAATTCCTCTATCATATTTCTTGTCTTTTTTTTTTTTTTAATTATTTTGCAAAAAAAAAAAAAAAAAACTAAAAATTGAAAGATACTTGTACGATGGTTTCGCGCAGGTTGCAAGTTTTTTTGGCGAGTCAGTTCACAATACAACTCGTCATCTGGATCGACCCAAATAAGAGCATAGACAATTTAATCCAATTTACACCTGAAGACCATTGCTGCAATTGTTAGAAAAGTCTAAATTTTGGACCCACCATATATTTGAATCAGGTTCCAATACAAGATGCATCGTGTCATTTAAAAATCTGTTCATCATGAGTAATACTATTTGTGAAAAGTTGCAGAAGCACAGCAAAGAAGAAGAGATAAAAACCGTACGTGTGTATTTTATATTGAATTGAATGATAAATATACAAGACTGATCTAATATAAACATGTAACTGAATGTTCTAGAAGAATTATTCTTAACAGATTTAGAATAATTCCAACAATCCTCACAACCTTACAAAAGACCAATCTATCCTTTATATTTATAGCATGGAAAATGATAAATGAGCTGGCTCTTCACTTCATCAACCTGCTGAGTCTGCACCTTATGAGTCAACATCCCCCGCAAGATGGAGAGTGGATGTTTGCTACTCCCATCTTGGAAAGGTGAGATTGGAACATGATAAATGTAGTTTCTATACTTATTTGAGATATTAAATGATGATATTTTTCTGTTATTTGGATAAAATACTACCCAACTTTTGTTGTATTGCATTTTGTAGGTAAGACTTGATGTTTGACAAAGAATTGGAGAAAATAATACAAAAATAATAAAAAATGGGTGTGTGGTATGGGTTCGGAGGCCCTCTTAAGAGAAGAAGACTAGAAGTATATATATTCAACACTATTTCACAATCATTAAAACAAAACTTGTTTATATTTTTTTTCGAACTCGTTTCCTTATTATTGTAGAGAAGATCTTGTTAAAATATGCCCAACTTTAGATGACAATTGTTAGAATGCTAGGTTTAACAATTTATTATCGAGTCTTTTGTTTGTTAAGCTTAGCATGGCTCCTTAATTCAAATATAAATATAGCACAATATAAATGATAATGTAAAATAAAGTGCGATAATGTAAAGATAACAAGATATAATTGCAAAGTATAAAACAATAAGTAAATATGCAAATATGTTATCTTAATTCAAGTATGATATTGCACAATGTAAATAGCAATTTAAAGTAAAGTGCAATAATGTAAAGATAACAAACCGATTTAATGTGGTTCAATACACAATGAGTTCTATGTCCATGTTACCAAGCTCTCCGTCATGAGCAATGTCAAATACACTAGAATTGTAACTTACAACAAGGAGTACCAATTCTTAAGTGACTTACAACAAGGAGCACTTACCCTTAGGTGACTTACAACAATGAGCACTTACTCTTAAGTTACTTACAATAAGGATCACTTATCTTTAGGTGACTTACAATAA
>CAIGRE010130894.1:0-14807 GCA_903798275.1 Fraxinus angustifolia subsp. syriaca
ATGATCAACCAACAAAGCATAGAGGCTAATCCAGGAAAAAGTCACAGATTTTTTGGATATAAGTCCCCTAGAAAGCCTAAGGAAGTGCAAAGTCTCATGGGTCGCTAGTGGTATTAGGCTAATTCGTCTCAAATGCCACTAACAAATGCCTTCCATTCTTTAGAGTCTTCAAGGCAGGAAAGAGGTTCCAATGGAACGAGGAGTGCGAAGAAACTTTCTAAGAGTTGAAAAAGCATTTAGGACAGGACCCCTCTTCTCAAAGCCCAAATAATGAAAATCCTTACTACTGTGCCTCACCATTTCTACAAAGGCCGTGAGTTCCTTACTTATGAAGGAAGAAGGTGACACACAACTACCTATTCACTATGTAAGCAATGCCTTTTGCCAACAGAAACTCATTAAAAGGATATGGAGAAGCTCGTTCTCTCCTTGATTACTGCTTCCAAAAAGTTGAGGTCATATTTCCAAGCACATAGCATATACGTGTTGACCAACTTTCCATTAAAGCAGGTGCTACAAAAGTCTAACGCCACTGGAAGGATGATGAAATGGGCTATATAATTTAAATGAATTTAACATTGTGTACAAACTAAGGAGCTCTATGAAAGTCTGGCACTTACAGATATCATAGCAGAGTTTGCCAACGCTCCAAATGTAGAAATTACGATGGAGCCAATAGACCCTCTCATTTGGAACTTATTTGTGGATGGTTCCTATGAAAATGCAGGTTTAAGAGCTGGAGTAGCATTAGTCAGCCCACGGGAATATAAGCTCAATTGTGCGGTGAGATTTGGGTTTAAAGCTTCCAACAATGCAGCTGAGTATGATGCATTTTTTATGGGTCTCAAATTATCCAGAGAGATGTAGGTAAAGAGGCTAGTGGTTAATAGAGATTCATAATTGGTGGTGAGTCAAGTAAATGGCAACTTCGCTGCCAAGGATAGAAATATGACGGTATACCTCAAGAAGGTCATAGACCTCCTACCTTCTTTTGAAAAGTTTGAGCTGACTCAAATATCACAAGCTGAGAATATCCATGTCAATACTTTATCCAAACTGGCCTGTAGCAAAGACTTAGAACTATTTAAGGTAGTACAAATTGAACACTTTGCGAGACCCTCGGTTTCCAAATAAGAAAAGGTTATGTAGATTAAAGGAACCCCATCTTAAATGTAGTCAATTATCACATCTCTCAAGGATCATACCCTACCAGAAAATAAGGAATAAGCCAACAAACTCAAAAGGAGGGATGCTTATTTTGTGCTCCAAGATGAAGTTCTATGTAAAAGTGGATTTTTATCGCCTCTTATTCGATGTACTAGTGGAGAAGAGGCCAATTATGTACTTCGCGATGTGCATGAAGAGTGTGTGGCAATGACACATGAGGCCCGACACTCGCATACAAATTATTAAGGCAAGAGTTATTATCTAACACTAAAGAAGGATGCACTTCAATTTGTAAGGAAATATAATAAGTGTCAGAGCTTTTGCGCTCTCAGGAATTAACTGTTGTTTCGAGCTCTTGGCCATTTGCCAACTGAGGAGTCGACTTCACAGCACCCCTATCTAAAAGGAAAGGTAGAACTAGTAACGATATTAATGCCATTGATTACTTAACCAAATGGGTGGAAACTGAACCCCAGCAAAGATTACTAAGGCCAATACTTCCAAATTTATTTGGAAGAACATCATCGTCACTTCGGTATTCTCCATTCACTTGTGTCAGACAATGGGTAGTTTGACAACAAAAAGGTCGATGACTTGTGCGAAGAGTTGGGTGTCAAAAAACACTTCTTATCATCCTATCACCCCCAAGCAAACAACTAAGTAGAGGTAGTCAACAAAACTATGAAATTTGATGCATCAAAAGGGCCCTGGGTGGACGAGCTTCCCAAAGTATAATGGGCAATTAATCTCACAAGTCGAACTGCAAGATGAGAGACTACATTTTCCATGACCTATAGTGCTGAAGCCATTAGTCATGTTTAGGTAGGACTGCATTCGCCTCATCGCGTCTATTTTAATGAGATATCTAACAACAAATTAATGAGGCACAAACTGGATTTCCTTGAAGAAAAGAAAGACAATTACCAAACGAAGCTTACCTCCTATGAAAAAACGATGGCTCAGTATTATAAAGCCAAGGTAAAAGGTGGTCATTTCTAATGAGAGGCCTTATACTAAAGAGAGTTTTCCTTTCTTCCAAAGAACCACGTGTGAGAACAATTGGTTCCTACTGTGAAGGTCCCTACCGCATATCCGAGACCTATAGGATCAAGGATTTGAGTGAAAGAAAATGAAACATCACACTTGGAATGCCGAACATTTGAGAGCATACTACCAGTAGGCTCATATTGTTAATCATGTTTAGACGATCTTCTTCAACTTATGTAATTATATTATCAATGAAAATGCTCTCTATATTATGAACGATTTCTTACGAGATGAATCCCTTCCATGGATGGTCCAAACATCATGGGAGAAGTCTTTGCACGAAAGAGTCACCTCCTTGCAAAGAATATCATCTACCTCGAAAGGAAAGTTACTAAGCATCCTTATAGGGCCGACCTTGAAACCTACGAAATGAACAGCTTTTGCGATTACAAACAACTTTACAAAATTGTCACTAATATAAGAGGTCATATTACCTTAAATCCAAGCGACCCTCATAATGCAAACTCACTACTCTAAATGCATGATCGTTTTCAAAAAGGTCAAATTGTACATTAATAACAGATTCATTCAAGACTAATTGTAATGGGCCTATACGAAGATTGGTTCAAAGAACAACACATTTTAAATATACATGCTTAGCTAGATGGTGACCTTATTGATCCAATAAGTTGCTACAAAACTATCCTAAGTCATCATGTCATCTTATTTCAAAGAATCAGTATATATGTTTACTCCTTAATGGTTTGACGCATTATGTCAATTGTAGTTCAATTATTATAACCTGGTCAATCAGTTTATATTACCCTTCGAGGCTACAACATTTGTACAAATTTAGGAAAAGTAGAACAATTGCATAAGAAAAGAAACTTCATTTTCAAGAAGCAAACTGATTACAAGATGACTAAGTACATGTCAAAGGCAAAATGAAAAAAGAGAAAAAAAAAAGGGCATATATCTAAGAGGTGGCATCATCCTACTCAGGCTCCATCTGGCCTTCTTCTAACTCTTCAACAGAGTCCTCAACATCATCATCTACAGGGATGGATGGCCCTGCTATGAGAAACTCTTCCTTTATTGCTGCATAATACATTTAAGGATGCAACCTAGCCATCTTTTTTTAAGACTTCATCGTATGTAACCTTCCTCCAGTACAAATCGAGGCCTTTACACTCAGCCATTTCATGAAAATGTGCCACATAATTGTGCACAACTGCCTCATCACCCCTACTCAGTTGTTGCTTCATATTAGCAACCTCAGCAGTCAGCTCACCCACTTGAGACTTCAACTTCCCATTCTCCTTATTTGCTACCTCTAATGCTGACGAAGCTATTCTCTGCAGATTATCAAAATTCTCAAATCACTTTATCAAAGCATTAACTTCGACTTTACATAGTTAGACCTCCTTCTTCAATTCATCATTTTCCTTTAAAAGTACATCATCCATCGACTTTATCTCAGCCTGCTTCACCTTGAAGGCCTCAATGGCTTCAACGACAATAGATGCCTCAACCTTTAACTTCTTCAACTCAGTTCTGCATCAGCTACTTTTTGAAAAAAAATCTTTATTAAGCATCCTCAATCTCATCATGCCTATTGAGTATTGAGAAAGAAGCTTGTAAGACAGCTTACTGGTCTCAGCATACGAAGAATATTTGTTAGTCCAATACTTGTGATAAACTCTCGTAGATGCCTGACCCTTAATGTAAAGCATCTCGATAATGGCTGGACAAATTTCATGTGGCCTCCCTCCCAAAAAGTTATGAGTTTTTCCCTTAGAAGGGACCCCTTTGCTGACCTTCCTCACCTTTTTCCTCTTTATGAGGCCATTCTCTTCCTCGCTTTGGTCTTTTACATAAATGATTTTTATAGCAGATATGAGATTTGCCATAATGGGCTTATTCACAAACTCATCAATAGTCGTCTGGCGCTTAGGAAGAGGTGAAGGTTCGGTCTTCTTCGTTATTGTCAACTTTCTCTTCTGAGGCCTCTCTCTCCTAGGCTCTACCTTTCCTTGCTTTTCTTCTCTAGGGGAGGCTTAGGGTTTAGTTTGGACAAGCAAGACAACTCATCTCTCTGATGTTTGTACATTGAAGTGCTAATACTCAAAGATTTCTTCTTTTTCGCCTGGCCAAGATGCCTCATAAAGAACTTGTTCGGCTTGACATAATCTTTCTTCTCATGTTGCTCTACAAAATAAATGATGCATTAAGTACTCGTTCAAAAAATGGCCAAAGCACATATGAATATCGAAATTACTTACCCTTGGAAGCCTTCAGCAAATGGGTAACGAAAGTGTTCGGTTGCCAACTACATTCTTGAAATGCTTACTCAGTGATCAGCTTGTAAATTGCTTTGACAATAGCTCCACTCAAATAGCTTAAGCTCGAAGCAGCTACCTACAGCTGCATAAGACAAGTCAATAATACAACTCACTAAAATACAGTAATAAACATATTCTTAGCAAACAAAAACTCACTATACTCATGGTACTAAGTCGGCCGGTTATTTCTGGGATCGCATTACCCTCAACTATCTACCAATGATACATTACCCAAAACCAAGACGACTTCCAGTTCTTTAAGGTCAAATTACTCAAAATGAAGGGCGAATGCAAACCCTAATGGTTCATACAATACCACCCCTTACAATTCTCCCCCACTAGAGGCTTAAGGCTAGAAGAGGCTCTGGAAAATGTGGGAAGACATATCCATATCAAGAGTGACCTCCTTCCAAAGAAGAATGGCCACTACCAATTGGCTTTATACGTTGGGCATACGTTGGATAAGAGCTAGGTTATACTGCCTAAGCATATATCTAAAGAAATGATGTAGAGGCAACTTCATCTAAGCACTTAGAATCACTTTACTCATGGAAACACACCCCTCCCTAGGAAAATAGGCTCGCTAACAAATCTTGGGACAAACATGTCAATAGTATCTAGGATTCTATAGCGCTCCCTAAAAGTCTCTAATTCACTCTTCTCTATGCAAGTCGGCCACAATGAGATCCCACACCTCACATTATAATCTATGGGACCCTCTTACATCATTCACGCACTATATAAACTCCCATCACCTTCATTATCCTTTCAGTAGGGGTCAATGGAGGCACGCCCGCTTTGGCACAAATGATAGCCATATCAACTCAGTTAGAAGACCACCCCTTTGGTATTTGATTTTAATGAAGAAGCAATTGGACATTTTTCTAAGCAAGAAACAAGGAAAATATAAGGGTTTGTTACTTACACAAATCACAAACACGAACAAAAAAAGGTCAGAGTACAAGTGGTCGCCGAAAAAGCTGTAAAGATTGTCGAAAATTGCAAATGATCTTTCAAGTGTTTGAGGGTTTTTCGTAAGGTCCTTTTATAAGGAACAAAGACAAAGACCCATCGTTGGATAAGCTTCAATGAAATTCCAGGCGTACACACATATCCTTATCAGACATGTTAAAACCAAAAGACGATTGCTGAAATTTGAATCAATAACTCAGATCATTCCATATTAAGCACGCTCTCAAGAAAGTGTGGCCTCTACCAGCTATAATAGACCATCATCATGGTGTAATAAATGCACACACAATATGCGTATTGAAACCCCAAAACCGTTCCACTACCGTATCTTGGAAATAGTAAATGTTTTCAAATCATTGCAGCACACGTCCTATCAACTTCTACCACATCAACATGCTCGCCCTCTTAGCATAGGCCTTACCTTCGCTTTATTCAACCTTACAATAGACTTCAACCACATCAACGGGCTCGCCCTCTAAATAAAGGTCTTGCCTTCACTTTATTTAACCTTACTACAAACCTCAACAATGTCAACAAGCTCGTCCTCTTAGCAAAGGCCTTGCCTTCACTTTATTCAACCTTACGATAGACTTCAACCATGTCAGGATTGCTCTTAGTAAGGGTCTCACCTTCACTTTATTCAGCCTTACGCTTCAATAATGTTAATAGGCTCGTCCTCTTAGCAAAGGCAAGATATTTGTTTTATTCAACCTTACAATAGGATTGCTCTCTTAACAGAGGTCTCGCCTTTGCTTTATTTAGCCTTACTACAAGCTTTATCAACGTCCATAGACTCCCCATTTTAGCAAAGGCGAGGCATTTCTTTATTTAGTCTTACTATAGGCTTCAACCAGGTTGTGAACATCGAATTTTCTCCATCACACAAACTTTAAAGTCCACGCATTATATGAATAACCATGCATGGACTTTGGAGACTATTGAGCTATGCTACTTTTCTTCACAAAAGCAAGAAGCCCTCTACTTAAAAGTCTATGCATTATAGGAATAACCACACATGGCTAATGTTACGACCCACATTACAGGCTCTACGAATCTTAAATGGCAAGCAAAATCGGGCCCCACTCTCCACGACAAACTGAACGAGGAAGTTTGAATGAACCTCATGACGAGGTCAAACCAAGGTTGAGATACCAAACCCATTAGATTGTATTGACCTCGTTGGAAAGAATTGAACCATACAGAAGGAGCTTAGCGTAAGATTTTTTTTTACAATCCTTAATATGTGATTGATGTGATAATTCACAATCATGTCGCCTTTTTTAGCCAACCATGTCAAATCTAGAGCCGCAATCTAGATATTATGGACAATAATAAAACAGTATTAGCATTTCATATCTATGAATGATTGACATCTCCGACAAGAGGCACCAACACGCAAATGAGGTTACGTGTCTCTTCATCCAATTACTCTTATTCAGTTTCACCTACTATAAAAGCTCACGCTTAGTATCATTTAAGGATAATGCAAGTTTATACTATCAACTTATAACTTGCTCTTTTATTATTTTATTTTCATTATATTCCCCAAAGCTGACCCCCTTTTTTTCACATTGGAGGCTCGCATCTAAAATTCTCTCATGCTCGTACATTTATTTCCCCAATTGACTTAACCATCAGAGTGCGTGCGGCCAACTCTTCCACCACCACCGGAGGAAGCCACATGTAGCTAACAGTTTGTCCAAATATGCAGGAATTAGACTTGAAAGAACATGAGGAGTTTTGAAATATGTTGGCTTCGTTGAAGGTACAAAATTTGAGGTCAACAATTATAAATATGAATAAATTTTGAACGTGTCAATTTAATTATTATTTAAATTTTTTTATATGTGAACATATGAGTTTAATTTCGAAGTCGGATAATTTTATGTTTGGCATCGGGGTTAAGTGTATATTTAATGAATATATTATTTTTGTATAGATAAAAGGTTAATCAATTTCCTAAATATTCAGCGTTATTCATCGCGATGAATTGCTTGTGGGGATAAATGTCATTATATCAAACTGTGAAACTATTTTTTTGTCAACTTCAAATTATCGGGAATTGGGCCCTCCATTTGTGAACATAACAGAATTGAGTAATGCTATTTAGCCCATTGGGGTTATAACCCCAATTTAGGTAGCGTTAATATGGTGTTAAATAATATGTGAAATTAAATAAGTCATTTAATTTCACATTTCATTTAACTTATCATTTAAAGCCACTTAAACTGGAGTTGCAACCCCAATGAGACTACATAGCATTACTCAACATAATTGGTTTAAATGTCCAAAGGTCAAATTTTTAGTAAATGTAAATTCACTATGATAGTCTTTTGTATATACGAGAATACGCTAGTGTGTGAACTCCAATTTCCCTTCAATCCATGTCCATTAGTAGGTTACTTTAATACGGTTTACTTAAGATATAGACATTTTCATTATTTTATTCTACATACTATTTCCTATTAAATGCTTTATTAGATCAAATTTAGCCCATGTTTGATTTGAATTAAAATTCAATTAAAATCAACAATTAATTTTAACCACACATTTCATGAGATCCACAATTTTTCAACTATACATTTCAACAAAATTTAATCAAAATTCTAATTTTAATTTCTACCAAACTAGGACTTAATCTGTATTAGATGTCAATCGGGTGCCAAACACATCCATGATGAATTGAGTATTCTAATTAGGAGTAGATATAATCGAGCCTATTCAGAATGTAATTTCTTGAAATTGAATCAAATATACCATGACTAATGTGGGTAGCAAAGCAGAACCAGAGTAATCGTTTCTAATGAAAAAGGGAAACTAAAAAATAACTTGTGATCAATTTGATATATTATATTTTAGCCCTATTTGATACGCATTAAAATTTTCATTATCATTTTTCTACTCATTTTCAATAACACATTCTTCAATAAAATAATATTTTTCATCACATCAATAATTTTTTTTTTTTTCAACCACACATTCTCCGGTTGGAAATGAGAGAAAAATGATTTTTTTTTCTTCATTTTTTAATTTTTGTCTTGTAAATTTTGAGGTCAATTTTGTCAAAACGAATTTGACGGTAATGCTTAATGGAGCAGTAAATAAGGACAAGGGCTGTTAATTTATAAAATCTGATGATGAGAATATCAAGATACAAAGATAAAGGATCTGATTGCAAAAGACGATAAAGATAGGGTGTCGTAGCTGCAAATTACCCAGATAGAAAATGGTTTAGGGTTTTGCCTATAAAATGAATCATCCTCTTAATTTTTTATTTCTCGTTCTTCTTCCAGCCGACGTAGCTCACAGCCATGGTTCATGTCAGTTTTTACCGCAACTGTAAGCCTCCTCCCCTCTCTCTATGTGTTTAAGTATGTGTGCGTATGTGGGAGCGGATGTGAGTGTGCAGGTGCTGGTTTGGATGCGGCTGTGTTTTTCTTGAGATTAAGTTCCGTGATCTTCATTTTGTCATGAATCAAGCTTGAGATTTGACTCAAACTGTTCAAGTGTCTTTATGCATCATTTATTTTATATCACCGGCAATTACTTTAGTATACTATATATTTTGTTGGTTAATAATTCTGGGGTTTAGTTTTTTAGAGATCCTGCGATAGTACTCAAATAAAGAAAAAATTGTCTTTCATTTTATTCAACGTGGTTTCAGGTGGATTTGGTCCAGAATCTTGGCAAAAAAGAATAATTTTACAGTCAAATATAGCTTTTGGCTCCAATGTTCTAGTAATAAGAATCTTGATGAGCAATTTTTTTAGTTTAAATATGTCCTATATTTTTCTCACAGCCAATGCCAAAGAACTGTTTCTCTTTGCCCTGTAATATTTTTATTTATGGGGTTTTATCTCTTATCAATTTGCATAAACAAATTTAAATATTTGCTTTAAGCTGTGGTAAAGATTGTTATAGAATATTTATCCTGTTTTTTGGAACTGTGGCTCTTACCAGATGGTAAGACATTTAAGAAGCCTCGTCGTCCATACGAGAAGGAGCGATTGGATGCAGAGCTGAAGCTTGTTGGTGAATATGGTCTGCGATGCAAGAGAGAGCTCTGGAGGGTGCAGTATGCATTGAGTCGTATTCGTAATGCTGCTAGAAATCTTCTCACCCTAGATGAGAAAGACCCCCGCCGTATCTTTGAGGGTGAAGCCCTTCTACGCAGGATGAACAGGTATGGGCTTTTGGACGAGAGCCAGAATAAGCTTGATTATGTCTTGGCGCTTACTGTGGAGAACTTCCTCGAACGCCGCCTCCAAACTCTTGTGTTCAAGGCTGGTATGGCCAAGTCAATTCATCATGCTCGAGTGCTCATCAGGCAGAGGCATATCAGGTATGCTTTCTGTTATGGCTCCCTAACTTGTTTCTTTGAAACTTCAGTAGTGTTCTGCTAAATTGATGGAATGCATAGTTTTTGTTTCACATCTTGAATTTCCGTTGCGTGTGAATGTTAACTCGAATGGTTTATTTTATTTTTATGGAGGATTACAAATGAGATTTTGTTTTTAAATGTGGTCAACAGAATCAACTGATAAATCACTTCCATTCTTCATATTTCAGCCTTCACTTCGTTAATCGTTGTCCTCTGGGTTAGAAAGCTTTCTTTTTATATTAATTTTGAAAACAATAATTTTTGAATTCTGTGCACTGAACTTTTAGAAAAGGTACACGATAATGAAAAATGGATTGAATTGATACCTGATTACTTAATTTAGAAATTGAAGGGCATCTATGCTGTTGTGTTATTTAGATTTTATTTTATGAGTATGCTGACTTCAGACACAAATATTGGTTTTAGGTATTGCATCACACTGCTACCATAAACATAGTGATTCTGTTTTTCCTTTTTCCATAACAATGGTTGTAGATCACTTAAGAAAGAACACACACCTTCAGTATCGTAGCTACAGAGGTTTCATAGACCAACATTGAACAATGAGGCATTTTTCTTATTATGGTAGAGATATTCTTCATGTTTATTTGTATTGACTTGTCAAATGCGTTGACATGATAAACTTCATTCATTTCGTGTAATCACATCATTACTTGTTTTAACTAGTTTATTTGGCATGTTTCAAGGTCTATGTTTCACATTTGTTTATACTTCATATCCTATATGTCAGCTTTAACCTTTGATTTCCATTAGCACTAGACTATTCTCTTGACTTCCTTTAACACATTAAATGTTACAGGCGTGTCTTTTTCATTTTTTTTTTTCAGATAACTCCTTTTATTCCTTTGACAAATCTTAAATGGCAACCATGCTTTGACAGTGCAACTTGAGATGGATTCCTAAGTTTCTAGGTTACACAATACATCTTTCCTATGAACCTGCCTGACCATGAATTGTAGGATATGTGGATGCATAAATGCTGCACATTTTCCATTATCTGAATGTTGTTATTAGGTAATATTTAAACCTGAGATGATAGCTGCTGGAGATTGCAGGCCATGTTTCTTTGATGTGTAGAGAACTAGGAGTTGCTAGAAAGTCCTTTATTCCCCCTACAACTCCCCAACCCAACAGAACCGAAGAAAAAGAAATGTCTAGGAAATTGTTTATGATAAGAGGGCCCACTTTTACATTAGGGCAATGTTATATGTATCTCTAGCTATAACTTCGCCTTTGTTTTGAGCTCCATATTCAAGCTAGAAATTACTGTATTTAATATCCTAAAATTAATGCAGGCAATCAGTTCTTAAAATATAAACATGGGTTTTGTATGTTATTATACCAGAGCCTTTGTTTCTGAATCACCTGTTAGGTTTAAATAAAAATCAGATTTTTAGTAGATTTTGATAAAAATTGATGGAATGTGTGGTTCAAAAGTTGTGGGTCCCATGAAATATGGTTAAAATTAATTTTAGACTTTGACTTAGATTTTAATCTAAGATTTTTAGTTGAACCAAACATGGGTGAGAGTAAGTTTATTCAGATAGAAGAAATGTTGACTGATGAATCTATTTCCCAGTTGCATGAGTTTTTACCTCACTTCTAAGATTTAGGAACTCTACATTTTCAACTGAATTGTTTGTATGGTGATGGTGGGTTTTTCATTCATTCCTGCCAGGGTTGGGAGGCAGGTGGTTAATGTTCCATCCTTCATGGTGAGAGTCGACTCACAGAAGCACATTGACTTCTCCCTCACTAGTCCTTTTGGAGGTGGTCGACCTGGAAGAGTGAAGCGAAAGAACCAGAAAGCTGCTGCCAAGAAGGCATCTGGTGGTGATGGTGATGAAGAAGACGAGGAATAAACATTTTCAACAATTAGAAAACTGAAGCACCATGTTCCTTGAAATGTAGTTTTCATTCTAAACTGAAACTCTTTAAATCTTGTCTTGACAAATGGTAGCGTATGTTTTGCTTGTGTTTCACTAATGGAGTGTTCTCTTCTATTTTTTGGTTGGGATTATATGAAAGATCAATTTATATAATTTCATTTCATCCACTTTTCATCATTTAGTACTTTCTTATCGTCTTTGTTTGGATTATGTTTCGAAAGCAACTATGTTAAATGCTTTGATATTTGCTGCATAGTGAATCCTGCTAACATGATTATACTGGTTTGTTGGGAATTTCGTGTTTGAAAAACGTATTGTAAGTTGAATTGCACGGGATGCAAGACATTTTACACTTTTGTGATAATTGTAGCCAATTCCATGAAATTGTGGTTTGTTGGTCTCTAGTTGTACGAGGTTAAAAATAGGTTGTGCTACGGGAATCAGCATGCGAAGGCACCGATGATTCACGCCTTGGGTCTAAGAACTCAGATTGCTTTCAGATAATTGGATGAAACCAGCAAGGTAAACTTTATCGGAATATAAATTTAGAACAACAGAGGCAAAACACAAGAAATAATGTGATGGACCGACACACACGCTCTGACGTTGCCTTAATACTCTAGTCAAAATATATTAAATTCACATGTAATTGACACGTTCAGACAACATCAAATTATCCTATCTCAATTACACTCCTTTTATATAGGTTAACTTTCCTTATTTTCTTGTTTCAATATATAATCTTGTTTCTTTATGGGTAATTATATTACCGTCACAAAATTTATTAAGTACATTACAAATTTAATTATTTTTCTTATTTACTTAAATAGTTTTAAGTAAAATTACGTAATTAGAGTTTTAATATACTTTGAGAAAGAGATGGGTAGGCAATTGCTTCCGGTGTAATATTTTGAAATTTTCATATTTCCTTTATTGAGTATCCAAATTCATGCATGCGTACTTTCTTGCCAGTGAGTTAATTTCACAAACAGTCACTTATTTTATCAGGGTGTATCTATAACGTGGTGTAAGAAGCAGAAATACTTATTTTGTTCGTTTACTAATATATTATTATTTAATTTGCCTAGTTATAACTAATGTGAAAAAATAAAAATTGAAAATCAAATCATTTAATTTCTTTACTACTTTTAAGAATAATTTACTACTAGTTATTGATAATTAAATAAGGGTAAATTAGAAAGAAAAAAAAAATTGGCAAAACTTGCTTTTTCAATAACATTAAGTGAAATTTCTTAATTTGTGTGAAGAACACAATCAACTTATATTAATAGGATGGAAAGAGTAATAATTTGATAAAAGTGATGCGTAAAAACATAGAGCAACTACATGAATAAGCATAAATTTTTCAATTTAACAACAAATTCATGAGAAGCAATATTGTGTGTTCTAACATGTAATCTCTTATCTTAACATGTAATAAATATCATATATTATTTTTATCAAATTTGAAAATCATGTCAATCCAACACAATTTAACTGCGTGTACTACCTAAAACTCACCAACATACGATGCATGCGACTCATATTTGCGACATTCGTGCACTACCATGTAACATTTTGTCAGTTTTCACTCCCTTCCATCGGGGGTTTGTCTAAGTGGTAGAAATCGCGCACACCCATCGGCAATCCCACACGTGCAACTAGCCCATGAAGTGATGCCATCAAGTAAATCTTGCACTATATGACTTGCATCCAAGGGCCCCACATGGGGTCATGTGGGGTCAAATGACTCCACAAATTATTATTATTTTGAGT
Source organism: Fraxinus angustifolia subsp. syriaca (assembly GCA_903798275.1). Taxonomy (NCBI): domain Eukaryota; kingdom Viridiplantae; phylum Streptophyta; class Magnoliopsida; order Lamiales; family Oleaceae; genus Fraxinus; species Fraxinus angustifolia. The sequence goes on from CAIGRE010130894.1 coordinate 13,536, forward strand.
TTTTTTTTTTTTATTACCTAATACCTAGGTAAATTTTTTTATTATTTTTTTTTTTATTTTATAATTCTCATTTTTTACCCTACAAAACAAATGGTCTATGTCCACCCCTGCTTACATCCTTGTCAGATTCGCATTTCTTGTACGTCCATGCTAACTCAACACACATCTCGGCCAAGTGCACAAATCACACGCGTAGCCAGGCAATATCAAGTTATCAACTTAAATGAACTCAACTACCTCACATCTGCACCATGGTATCAACATAGGGCAAAGCACAACTTATGGTGAAGCCATCCCAACAAACAAGGGGCAAACAAAACAATTTGACGTCCTCATCAGATAAACCAACGCCAATGCCTCTGCATTATTTCTCAGTTCTGCTATAGAATTACCAGTTGCTCCCAATGACTTGACTTTCTATCTTGATGCCTCTATGTTCGTGATCTATCTAACCTGCTGCCTTCACCTGCATCAATCACCTATACAAGTCTCCTTGGCATTGGCCAAGATAGACAATGCCAAGGACGGAATTTTCTGTCCTGGCCAATGCTAAGGAGACAAGTGTCTTCCCTGTACATGTAGCGGTTCATCAATGAACTCTTACCACACACCACCAACACTACCGCAACAAAGCAAGTTCCTCTGCCACTTGATCAACTAACCATCATTTGTACACAACACAATCACTCTTAATTAGGTAAAAAAAATAACCCTGAACAGAGATGAGTCCATTCGGATCCAACTGCTATTGCGATTTGCTTATTAGAGACCAAACCAAACCAAACTGCAGTCCTCCTTTTTGGGAGTTGTGCAGCTTGATCCTCAATCCTTAGATTTTGGCAGTTTTGGTCCCTGAACTTCGAATACAAACAGCGTTTGATCCGCACCAATTTACACTTTGCTTTTTGCGTTCTAAACATAATTATCTTTCCAAAGGTATATATTTTTCGTGTGAAGATCTTTGTAACAAGCTTTATGCACTAATTTCCTCACATGCTCCGCTCATGAATTCAATGTTTTGCTTCTTTTGATCTTTTTTGCTTGAGCTTTCTTCCTTTTGCATTAATCATCTTTAAATTGAGGATTTCTCCAACAAAAATGGTCTATGAATGAAAATTTGTCCAAATAATCAAATATTAAGTAGATTTAAAAATTTAGATGAGCATATAATACACATCACTATTGTTTTAGAGAATCAATCCTTTAAATTAAGCTCCAATAGACTCTATATTTCAACTTTTTCAAAATAGAAAGTCTCTAATCTCCTTTTTT
>CAIGRE010130922.1:0-10312 GCA_903798275.1 Fraxinus angustifolia subsp. syriaca
TTAAGGAGTGGTAACAGTCGAGGGAGCAGGCAGGTAAAAATTAGAGGAAAATATTTACATCCTACCTCTGGCAACATCTATATTGTTATTGAAACTGGCACTGAACCTGTAAGAAGGTATTTGCGTGATTAGTCCAGTCCAAAATGGCATCTTTTAGTACGGCAAACTGCACCGGATTCCAAATAGAAAGAGAAATAAAATCCCCATTATCACTAATATTACAAAAAAAACAGTTCGGCTTCTTAAACATAAGCATATTTGATAACACCAACCAGAAACATCAAAATCGAGCTTTCAATGGCACATGGGTTGCATATCGATGATGGTTTTATGATGTATTTTCATCAGCAGGGAAGTAAAACAACTCCTCAAAATGTACACGCAAGGCACATCTTTACAGTGACACAAACTTTAATGGGAAGAGAGAATGGGGAACGGGGAATAAAGCACTAACCATCGCCTAAAATGTTGGCAATAAATCCTACGCAAGACTACAAGAAATAAGTTATATTGTTACACTGAACAAAATTTTATTAGACTCAAGGGAGGAAAAAAGGAAATTGTAACTACAATAAATAAAAGTCAACAGCCTAGGGGTCCAACACATCTCCCACCAAACTGAATTGATATTTTCATTCAGTGACTGCAGAAGGAATAGTAAAATGCTTATGTACAGTTGCACGACGAGCTTTTTTCCTTTTGGGCCATAGCAGCATGATACAAATGGTGAGATGTCAAAATCATGAGATGACTTTTTAAACAAGCCATGGCACCCAGATGGAAAAAAAGTTTACCCCTAAAAACACATTCAACAATTAGATAAACGAGATGTGCAAAGGATAGCTCAAAGCCTCAATGTAAGAAAATGCAGCAACATACCACTTGATGATATGGTTGTGTCAGATTGCTCGTCTTGGTCTCCAATAGTTAGGACCTGAAACACCAAAAGGAATTAAAAACATTTCCCAAGTAGTTCAACTAACTCCATGTATGTAGATGTGTTTACTTGCTAAACTACCTCTACCCTGGAACCAACAGAAAAAGAATAAAAAATAAATAAAAAAGCTCCACCAAACAATCATCTTAGTGCTAGCCAGAAGTCAAGTACACAATTGCTTTGCACTATTTTCAGTCAATCCTAACTGATATGAAATGAAGCTTCTTGTAAATGTTTTTAATCAAATAAAAAAGTAAGATGCAGACAAAAAATTCATTAATAAACAAGAGGGTGTCAGCAGAAGACCCCGTGTAATGTTGTTAGACTATGCATCGGAAATGTCAACAATATGTTTACATTTCACTTAATTTGATAAGCTTCAGAAAGGGAAGTTTTTGAGAGACACAACCACCTACACATACTAACTTCATTCCCATTCACTACATCCAATGATGAATGAACCTGCAGAACATTTGACAAGATCAAATCCATTACTTCCCAACAGATAAAAGAAACGAGGACAAACCTCTATTTGCCACAGGAATTGGACCTTCAGAAGGTTGTCTGTAAGGAATAAATTGCCTGTGATTCATAGGCTGGGGAGGCCCATCCCACCTATTGTTAGGTAATGGTGGCTCACAAGGCGGACCTGTGTAAGAGACAGGTGCACGGGGCATCCTTCCGCCATCAGGATAGCATGGACCTAGAAGATATCAGAAGATTCTGATTAACAAAATCCAAGCATATAATAATGCCAAGAAGCTAGAGCTGATCCGAGAAAAAATCTTTATTCACCAGAGACGGAAGGCAATGGAGGTCTCCAGCACTCTCCAATATTATCGCGTGGAGCAAACTTCATTCTGTCATGATCTCTGTAAAAATTTCCATTTCCAGCATTCTGCACATGGGATCTGTTATGATAGGAAGGGACAGGAACATCCCTCTGGGACTGCATTCGCTGATCTTGGAAATACGAGAACTGATTTGTAGGAGAAGGGTGAGGTGGACGCAAATGAAAACCCTTGTTGAAAGCACCATCAGGTGGCGAAATGGTATTACAGGCTCGCACGAATGGATGGGAGCCAGATTGACTGCTGAAAGAACACGAATTAGTTAAGTCAGACATCCTTGGCATCTGCACTTCGAAATTTCTATTGTCGCGAGCGTGATGATGCACATCATCAGAGGTTGTCAGATTAATATTTGGCAGGATAGACTGCTTTGCAAGAGGTTCCTGGATATTGCTCTTAATCTTCTGCATACATCCAGATCAAATTGAAAAGACCAGACAAGATCAAATTAGAATAAATAAAATTATCCTGTAAAGGAATATCAAATCTAGGACCAGAAAAGACCTGCACACTAGGATAAAGCTTCCAATCAGAACCATGAGAAACAGAATCAGGCATTGCAAGAGGTAAAACTGGAGGGTGGGGAGACCTGGGCAAAGGAGGAGATGGTGATATGTCCTTAGGGGGGGGAGCAAATGGAGCCCCAAAACTATCAGATTGATGATTCAGCACCTGTTCACCACCTGCTCCAGTAACACTGCTAATGGAATTAATTTCGGTTTCGTAAGCGGGAGCCACATCCTCCATTTCAAGCTCCCCGTCAACATCTTCCAGGATATGTCTATGCTTCTCAACTGCAGAAACTGGATTCCTTTCTTCATCAACATTTTCAGCATCATGCTCAGGAGTGACAGCCTCAAAATTCTCTCCATCAGAATCACTTCCTCCATCTTCGTCTCTTAGCATTGGGGGCATACAAAAACCAGGTAGCTGAAAACTTGAATTGCTGTACGACGGGACAAAAACTCAGTATCGATGGTCCAGAAATAACACGCCGTATCTAGAGTGGGAAGTGCTCCTTTAAATGGTAGGGACGTGTTATATGCTAGAGAAAAGAAGCATAAAAAATTACCTTCCATATTCATCGACAGGCATACCCTCCATTTGTCTAATAGGATCATCAAAAGCCCTTTCATTTCTTAAAGGTCGGCGAGAGGATGCCCCAGTAAGATATGAACTACAAATGGCATCAAGTTCCTGGATATGGTGGCGGATTATGGGATCTGGAAGAATCTTTCTCTCATGCCACACTTTCAAAACCTATCCAGCAAACAACAGAAAGGAAGTAATGACCTCCGTGCATCCATGAAACAGAATATTGCAAAAATTTTAAAATACAGTTTCACTAAACTTAAAGTTCCGATAAAACATGTGGTGGTAAGTAAAGAATATACTTGCAATTTGAAATTCTGGTGATAAAATGTCTAGTTTATATAGGAGTTTTCTTAAATTTTGTGCAATAATGTAATGAACAGTCTAAGAAAGAGAAAACATTAGATCTTCTCAAATATTTTTAGTTTAAGAAAAGCTAGTCATTTGTGGTGGACAATCACCGGGACAGCGATCCTGCAATATGAATATGAAGCACACTCGTCCTTGTGTGACTAGTGAAGGTCAAATAATAAATCAGAAATATTTTATTGCTTACCTTCAAACACTGCCTATGATTTTCATGAGAACTACCAGGAGGAGCAGCAGCCAACAATAGGCGTGGCAATAGTGGTTGGATTGCTGAGGGATATATGCCACCATCACCTGAAAAGTCCAATGCATTTTCAATATAATCAATCCCACATCAAATACAAGGTCAAAAGTATTTCACAGCTGAGGTATAAATCCATCATAACAAGCAAAACTACCAGAATATAATTATATTTGTATTACCTTTCATGCCTCGTGAGCATTGTGCGATAGAATCAATGAGGAAAAACAAGTCCACTCTTCTGGACAAACTTGACTCATTTTCCAAATTTCGGGCAAGAAATTCCACCACCTAAGAGAGAGGTATTGTTTTCAGCAATAATATTGGCACATACAACAAATTATACTCTTGATTGCAACTGGGTTACAATTAATTCAAGAAAAATTACTTGATATAGAAAAATAAATTTGTGCAGCGCTACAAACAAAAAACAATCCATTCATTTAGATACTAACTAGTCCCAGAAAAATTACTTAGCCCATATTTGGCTAATGTTTATAAATTGTTTATAATCGGTCAAATCACTTTTATCCACACATTTCGTGGACCCACAGGCCACAACTACTACCCACTTATCCACCACTCATTTCTATCTATTCATAAATTAAATCATTTATTACCACTTCCCAAACATGTCGGAAAGTAGCATTTACTGAAGATGTTATACCATCTTGAGTTGGGATATGTGCAGTCTATGCGCATTTCTCAACTAATCCTAGAGTGCCAACTAGAGCTAGGAGAATAAATCTTAAAGAAATATGTGAATCTGTCACTCTGGGCATTTTTTATAATTTTTTCGGACAAATGATTATTTAACCTGATACTCATGATCATTTTACAGTACAAATACTTCACTAAACGGATTTATCTAACAAAATGATATAAACATAAATGCTGGTATATTTTCTTTCTTGTTCTCCATGAGAGCAAGCAAGAAAGGTCCATTACACAAGCTACATTTTCCTAGGGAAAATATAGGTTAACAATGCCCAGTGTAAAGGTGGATGAAGAGAAGCTAATGGGTTGCACCTAAGAGGAACTAGTTCCCAGATAGCTTTATAGTTGCTGGCTATCTAAACACCAGAATAGAAAGATTTTAAATTTATTCATTGGTTACTTTATACATCCAAAAGCCAAACTACAGAACATCAGGGTCGTATGGATAAAAGGCTTTTGACATTCAAATGAGACACGGGATACATCAATATTTAAAACCAAGGGAGAATTCTACCTTTGTGGCTAAACCAAATTTTGCACAATCAATCGCCATGCGTGTTGCTCGACCTATGCTTTCTTTTGTCCTCGTCAATGATCCAAGAATGGTTTCAAAGGATGATAGAGCATTATTAGCTTCTCCTTTGCTGCTTGACTTGCCAGCGAGTTTAGCTTTGTCAAGAAGCAATAAAACATCAGCACTACGACTATTACTTTCAAGAAAATTATTCTTTTCCGATGTAGACGTGTTGCGTATGAATGAACTGGGTGGAGATGCCCATCCATCATAATCCAGCCCATCAGCTGGAGATGAAGATGTCTGAGTGACTGAGAGTGTTTTGTTGGCCAGATGATCATCAAAAGAAGAATTAGAATGAGATAATTGTTGATGATGACAATCGGTCATAACCTTCATAGAAGTAGCAGAGGGATCCTTTGAGATTGATTCATCTCCTTTCACAAACTCATGCCTGCAATAGTAGAACATATTCAAAGTTAGTCAGCAAGGTAAAGAATATTAGAAGAGAAGAATGTGTAAGAAACATTAGCCACGTTTTTATAGCTTACATTCGATTCTCTTGATTTGATTCAGCTAATAAATGGTTGTGCATCTCAGGTGTTTTATCACATTTACTACACCCTTTGTCCAGATACATATCGGTGTCATTTTGTGGTGAACCTACAGAAATTTCTTCCACCAAGGTAATATCAGCATGATGTCCCTTATAAGGTTTGGCCAACTCAGAACACTCAGTTTCGCAGTGATCAGTAGAACTAGTGCAATCTAAATGAACATGTTTTTTACCAGAATTAGGTGAATCTGGTTTTAGATTTGCTTCCACAATATTGAGTTTTGAAGTCTGGTCATGTGAGGAATCTTTAAGATGTCTACCATCAGCACCTTCCACAGTCCCTGCTCCAGGTTGGATCTCACCTCCGCTCACTATTGACAGCTCAGGGCAGTCCCCAGGCGAACTACAACAATATCCATTATTGGAGATATTCATCGTTGATAGACCCAGTGTAACTGTTAGTCTATCTTCAGCTGCGTTAGCTGACATGGCCTCCAAGGCACGCTGTAGGCGTTTAGACGGAGGCAAGGCAGCTTCACCATCGACAAAACTCTTTCTGGATTCCCAACTCTGAGGCTTCCTAGAAAGACTTGTATCAAATACAGAGAGATTATCTGAACCTCCTTCAACATAAACAGGCCTATAATCGAAAGAACCATCTTCCTTGGAATTTAAGGGCCTGGAGGACTGCATTGCAAGGCTTTTAGAAACATCCAACAAGTTTTCCTCCATACACATTAAAGAACCTGGCTCATCCTCAGAAGGTGATGGTCTGCCCATACGAACCCTGGCTCTTTTCACTAGTGGTAAGTGCTCATCACTATCTTCATTTGTACATTTTTCAGCTGACTTCCCATCGTTACTAGGTAAAACATGTTCAACTTTCAGCACCTCAGCCTCAGAAATTACTCTATCTAATCTAGCTACTAAGTTAGCTGTATCATTGCTGTGTCTTTTTCGATTTGGCTTCCGCTTCTTTTTAATGATGACAGTATTAGTCTGAAAGTCAAGCCTATCACTTAATTCAATTTCCCCTTCACAGTTTTCAACTACAGACTCAGGTTGCTTTGGTTTACAACAGGAGTCTAAAGTGCTGCTGTCATCGCAGCTAAGATTATCAGAGACTGTCACAGTATCAGAATCATTTTCATCATCACTATCATTTGATACAAAAGCAGGTGGGTCGATTTCATGTCCATCAGTATCATCAGGCAACTTCATAATCCTTTTACTTCTTCTCAGAGATGTATTCCGCAATGCATTGGTAACAACACGCCGAGAACTCCTAGTATTATTGCTAGAAGCCAATGTCATGTCTTGGGGGCCAATCCTTGATGAACCTCTAGACCTTCGTGCAGACGTCCTCCGCTCTGAGACACCTTTTTCTGGTCGGCTGACTTCAGCTTTGCTTCTTGTAGAGTGAGTGGTCAATGAAGGCTTCTCCAGACCTGTACAATTAGCATCAGAATCCTCTAGCAGCATGTCCTCATCATGCAGACCATCTGCTGCTGCTGCTACAGCAGCTTCAGTTAGAAAGTTCAGATCATGTGTTGCTCCAGAAGAAATGGATGTCCTTAGATGTGACTTAAGTGTAACTGCGGCAGTTTCTTCCTTTGACCCCAATTTGGTCACGAACTCAGCAGAATTATTCTCTTTCATCGTGTTGGTTTCATTGGTACAGTTAGTACTGATATCTTGGTTCTGTTTCTTCAGTTTATCAAAGCAGTCAATGATCTCATTCAGTGCACGAAGAAAATCAGCACCTTTACCATGACGTCTGAACAAGAGAGACTCTTTCTTTTCTTCGGTAAATTCTTCAACGTCTACAGGATTACAGAAGCCACTGTACAAAAGGCCAAATTGTTAATGAAAAAAGAAAGACCAAAAAATTTTGTAAACCCGTATCCCAAGTGCACAGAGAGAGAATGCAATCTTCTGCACCATTCGGTTAAGCAGAAAGTTACGTTACAAATTATGATATAAAACTTGAGCAGCAATTACAATAGAGTTGTATGAACAATTTCTAAGTAGAGGGTAATGAAGATCAAATCAACTTTGACTCCGCATGGACAAGAATTTCAGTCTTAGTTAAAGGTGAAGTGTTGAAAAAGTTTTTGAGCTGGTATGGTTGTACCTGAATGACAAAACATGGCATAAGAGCTCATCCTCCTGCTAAATGATAAACATGAAAGAGCACGCCAAAAGGTAACTTATTGGCCAAACTAAAAAAAAAAAAATAGGTGATAAAGACTAACAAACCAGGAAGACTACATTCTTCACACGTTGGAAAATCCAGAAAGAAAAATCACAATGATGCTATGACCAGGTTCCAGTCAAACTATTTAATACAAGGGCAAAGAGTATGGTTCTATGTTCTAATAGAAATTCAGCTTCCAGTCCAACCAAGTCTGAGCTTGCAGAAAACACAAATTGAAGTATACAAGGTAAATATTTATAGAAATTTATCAACGTCGTCAAATTTTTGTGGTATTGTTTATCTATTAGGTCTTAAAATTTGAAAGATAGAGAGAAAAAAAACACTCCCAGGAAAAGAATTAAGAAAAATATAGTGATTAAATATTAATCTTTTAAAGAAAACATTTTTGAGTCTTTTAAAAGGTATATTAATCTAACAGCTAACAAAAATATAGAAATCTAGGGGTTGCTTGACAAAGCTTTCAAAAAAAGTTTTGATAATTTTTGATAAAAGTTGATGAAATATATGATTGAAAAGTAATATAAGTTGCGGGTTCTGTGAATACATGGTTAAAATTAATTCTTGAACTTTGACCTCAACTTTTAAGCTTCCCAAAACAAGCACTTAATTACAAATTAATATACTTTTTCAAATTCATTCTTAAAAGAATTTTAACAACAAATTGATTTTATTTTTCATAGAACGATGAATAAGAGAAAAGATAAAAAATAGAAATGATAATATAAAAGAGCATAAGAAGAATAGATTGAAAAGAGAAAAATATTAGCCAATGTTGGGCAAATTTATAAATAGGAATAGTAAATGAAGTAATAGTAGGTCTCACGAAATGAGTAGATAATAATGAACAATAGTCATCAATGTGTGATTGAAATTCATGCTTGGTTTTGACTGAATTTATAAACCATTTAAAAATATATGCACAAACAAAGGCTTAGTAACTGAACATGACTCTAGGGTTGCTAGAATTAAAGACAAACGAAAATTGTTGTAGAGAAAAAATAAGATCACCGAAAGACACTAATGCAAAGAACTTTATCCCTTTGTACTCAAGTTTCTTTACTAGAACCACGGAATTTAGCACTTGTCTGGTAAATGACAATGATGAGATGACTAGTTTAAATAATTTCACTTACCGTCACTCTGTTACTATCACAATCAGTTATCTCAGAATAATGTTCAGTAACGCGTTGGATGAACAAAAAATTGCAATTTATGCCCACGCTAAAATCATAGGAGAATTCCTAAACAAAACCAACTTTAGTTGCAACATATTAAATGAATGCTAGTTAATTTTCAAACTAGTGTGACATGAGAATGTTTGTCTTGATTGGAACATTAACCTAAGATAGAAAAATCAGGAGACTCTTCAACGGTGAATTACTCAAATAACTCCTGGATCTGGACTAGTATACTTGCATTATCCGAGTACGCTCTTAATCATTCTCCCTGTAATCGCATGTTTATATTACTTTTCACATAGCTCATGAAGAGGATAAATACAAACCTCTCCATAGTAATCATTATAAATGCAAGGAATACATTTCTCATCTTTTTATAGATGGTTGTATAATTATTTATCATTTGCTTACCAAAAAAAAACCCTAGGACAAATATTTTAACTAAGAGATATAAAAGAAAAACTCGACAATTTAAATGGAACAAGTTACCACCAAAATGACTAGGCGTTTATGAATGTCACAGCTTTTTCTCCAGCAATAAAATGATGTGAATCAAGCAAATAGAAATTAGCATAATCAATTGTCAAACGTTGGAATACTTTTTGCATTGATGACTAAATAAGCAGTTGAGCAATAACAACTAAAAAAATTCTGACAACGTAGGTAATTCTTTTGATCATTCAGTGATTTTGAAAGTATCAACCTCACTATTTCTCTTCCCATTTCGGGTTTGTTTGAACCCCAATTTTTGAGAGAATAGATTTTGTAATAGTGATTTTTTTGGAGAATGCATGGTTCAAAGGTGGGAAAAAAATTGGGTTTATGTAAAATTATTTTATTGAGAGAATGTGCGGTTAAAAATGAATTCAGGGAAAATTGAGTTTTTAAAGAATGGAGCTCAAATAGGGGTTTCCCCTTTCTCTCTTCTTCTTCATTACTCTTCTACTCCCTTCCCTCTCCCCTTCTACATCACACTGTAATTCTAGTCTACTTCTAACAAAATGTAGTCACCACCAACAAAATAACACAGCTTCCCCAACCATTACCCCTCAGTACTCTGGCAAAAAATACTAGTTCGTTTTTTTACTGCACATAAGTAGGACTGAGCTTAGCCACTATTCATTTGTCATCTCAAATGGGAAAATATAGAGCCTCAATTGGTTTTTAAGTGTTCCTGAATCAGAAATAACAGTTAATGCAAAGGAAATATGAAACACGAACCCAGTCAATAGAAAAGCTCACCAACATGGATATAGACAAAGCAACAAACTAGAAATCTTGGTTCTTCAGATTACATCATTGTGAACCTTATCCACTAGAGGATATGTCCCAAGTATACATCTTTGAGTTCCAATACATTAGCAGTAGAACTGATTTAGATCAATTCTTCACCGTTTTTATGACTGGTTGTTCTCAAAATTATGAACATTTCACTAAGGAAGCACAGCAAAAAGACCTAAATGGATGATATTGTTAGCTATAAGACTATGTAGCCTCAAATTAAGTGATCACTTTTATGGTTAGTTTAGGGCCAAACTCTTAACATCACTATACAAATATTGAGTCCACAAGGTTCTGTATAACATAATGTTATCATTAGTGCTTCCTGAATCTCTTGATAAATGATATCCACTAAATT
>CAIGRE010131004.1:0-11239 GCA_903798275.1 Fraxinus angustifolia subsp. syriaca
AAAAATTAGCAATATTCATCAAATAATATTGTGGCCAAATTTTATATAATTCAAAGGAAGAACATGGGTCCAAATTTCTAGAATTGCATTAAACCCATTAAATTGTAACATATATTGTTTTGGTAAATTTAATATCAAATTCAATGAGTGTCGCAATGGTCTCACTCTCAATATCTAAATGAGTGGTCTCGGTTTCGAATATCCTCTCCCTTCCCATTTAATTTTGATACAAACAAAAGAATTAAAAATCCTTCACAAAGTGGTGGAAAAAGGATTAGAAACCCGGATTTCATATATAAATATAAGAGCTCTAACCAACCAAACTACAAGAAATGTTGGGAACAAAACATATTACCAGGAATATAATCTAAGAAGTTCATTCATTGTCAACAAAAAAAATTTGTTCTCGATGGATTTAGCAAGTTTGCCTGGTGCTGGGTCCTTCACTGAAGGTAGAGAGACCAAGAATAGAGGGAGAGGAGAAGATGTGATATTTAGGGTTTGGTGAAATTGATTTGGGGGTGAGGTTGGAGTGGAGTGGGGTGAATTAATTTAATTTTACAATAGTATTATTTGTTTTTTTTATTTAAAGATGAATTATCATCTCACTTTTGGAATCTTATTTTTAAATTGGGAAGTTGAAAAAAATATGCGGGGATGTAATTTCTACTAATAAATAGCAACAATTGAGTCCATAATGATATTTGTTCTCATTATGCTTTTTCAAATGCACATCGAATTTATTTATTTATCAAAAGTTTAATGTGTACACAAACCTTCAATTAACTGCTAAATTTAAATTTCAGAGTTTTGTTGTGTAAAACATGTCTCTCAAAATGAACTTTTTAGGTAGGGGAAATATTGCCATCTATTGTGCTGCCTTGGTGAATAAGTGAATGACCATTTGACAACTCTTAGTCTTGTTTGGTACATATTAAAATTTTCATTTCAAATTTTCTATCATTTTTAATCACACATTATTCAATAAAATAATATTTTCCATCACATCAATAATTTTTCCTTCTTTTTTAACCACACATTCTCTATCAAACTATTATTCCAGAATACATTCTTCCAAAATAATGTGACTCAAACACACTCTTAAACTGCTTGCCTTGTCCATATTCAAATTGTGGTAATTTATGGGTGATCTGGATCGTTGATTTTATCCAATGACTGAGATCTAATCACTCAGCCAATTTGTGTGTAAGTTTGGATATTTGGCTTCACTTTTGGCTTTTCACTCTCTGGTATAGTCTCTCTCTCTCTCTCTCTCTCTCTCTCTCTCTCTCTCTCTTGTTGTTTGGTTCTTCTTCATTTTGTTATGATTCAGATTTGTAACCTTCATTGTTGTATCCGTTGTAGTTAGCCTTGTACAATAATAATTATTTTTTTAAAAAAAAATTATCTTCAACAAGAATTCTTGTGATCCCCTCTAAAAGTCCATATGAATATCAAGTTAAAGAAGCTGCAATAAATAATTTTAAAATCGTCAACGCTTATACAATAATAGTGGAATTCGTTGGAATTGTTCCAACAAAATAGGCTTAATGAACCCGAATTTTACTAGGAGGGTGTTTAGTGAGGATTAAAATCAAATTTTTAGTAAATTGTGATAGAAGTTTTTGAAATATGTGGTTGAAAAGATGTGAGACCCATGAAAGATGTGGTTGATATTGATTGTTTGACTTTGACTTAGATTAAAATCAGATTTTAATACGGCCCAAACATGCCCTATGTGTGAAATCCTCATTTTTTTTAGATACTGAACTTTTAAAAAATTCGCACCCAGAATCCAATTTGGAGGATGTTTGGTGTAGATTAAAATCAGATTTTAAGTGGATTGTGATATAAGTTTTTGAAATGTGTGGTTGAAAAGATGTGAGACCCATGAAAGATGTGGTTGATATTGATTATTTGACTTTGACTTAGATTAAAATCTGATTTTAATTCGGCTCAAACATGTCCTAGATTAATACGTACTATTCTTCTTATTAATTGTCACATAAATATTTAAAAAATTAAAGCTAATCCAAACAATTAACTAAGGTGTTGAATATGCAATCTTCTAATCTTCAGATCCAGTCCTACAATTCTTTCTTCTTATTGAACATGCTTTATGATACATGATGACATTAATAATTATTCAAGATGGTCAGCAGGGTGAGAGCCACTTGATATGCACTCCACGTAGAACACAACATGAAGGCAGTTGAATCCCGTGATGCCGTCTACCACTATAAGGCAGTCGACCCCTATGAGGCAATTGACCCCTATGAGACCATCTACCACTGTAAGACCATCTACCACCATGAGGCTGTCGATCCCAATGAGGGCGTCTACCATTATAAGGCCGTCGACCCCCATGAGATCGCCTACCACCATAAGGCCCCCTACATTCACATAGGTCGTCTACCACTATAAGACCGTCGACCACTATAAGGCCGCGATCCTCATGAGGCAGTCTACCGCTATGAGGTCGTCGACCCCCATGATGCTGCCTACCACCATGAGACCCTCCATGTTTACGTAAGCCGTCTACCACCGTGAGACCCTCTACATTTACATAGGCTGTCTGCCACTATGAGGCCAACACTACACTTAACCGTACAAACGACAATGAGCTGGACGGGAACCTCTCAATGACAAACGTGGGCATAACCAACCACTTGAGGAGTGGTGGTTACCCCATCAGAATGTGGAGAAAGTGAGAAGGTTTACGTGGGACACATAGCACTATTAACCGCTGAACGAGTGCGTAAGGTCGACCTTCGACCAACAAGTCGGTGTTGACCTCGGCCGACCCATCCAACGGTGGGTTGGCCGATTTACACACCCCTTCGTTTTCACTTTCATCGGATGAGGAAGAAATGAATGTCTTATGCATGATAAAAAAAAGATTGAGATAAAGGAATCAGGAGGGATAAAATTACCTCGAATGAGAATGAAGAGGATTAAAATCTCGATAAATGAAAAGAGGGAGTGAAATGGGAGGACACACACCTCTTTAAATATTGATAGAATTTGAATTTTTTGGGAGAAAATTTACCCCGAAACTAAAGCCCACTTATAGGGTGCCACTTGTACAATGTTTTTATCGCTTTACTTCAATTGGGCTGTTCGACTCGCTTATATTGAATGCTGACGAAAAAAAAACTTTAACCAACACGGAAGAAGTGAAGATACTATCCCTTGTCGATAAACATCAAGAATGGATAGACGGATAAGTGATATAGGATGACATTAATAATTATTCAAGATGGCTAGTGGGGTGAGAGCCACTTAATATGCACTCCATGTAGAGCACAACATGATAGGCCGTCGACCCCATTAGACTGTCTACCACTATAAGACCGTCTACCACTATGATGCCGTCTACCACTATAGGTCGTTGACCCCCATGAGGCCGCCTACCACCATGAGACCCTCTACGTTCATATAGGCTGTTGACCCCCATGAGGCTGTTGACCCCTATGAGGCCTTCTACGTTCACATAGGCCATCTATTCCCATGAGGCCGTCGACCCCCATGAGGCTGTTGACCCCAATAAGGTCGCCGCCTACCACCATGAGGCCCTCTAGGTTCACAAAATCCGTCTACCACTATGTGACTGGCGACCCCTATGAGGCCGTCAACCCCCATGAGGTTGTCGACCCTCATAAGATTGTCGACCCCCATGATGCCGCCTACCACCTAAGGCCCTCTATATTCACGTAAGCCATCTACCACTATGAGACCCTCTACGTTTACATAGAACATCTGCCACTATAAGGCCAACGTTACACTTAACCATACAAATGGTAATGAGCTGGACATGAACTGCTCAACAACAAACGTGGGCATAACCAACCACTGGAGGAGTGGAGGTCATCCGATCAGAACGTGGGGGAAGTGTGAAAGTTTATGTGGGACACGTGTCACCATTAACTACTGAACGGGTGCGTTGCATCAGGTACCTATAAATACCTCTAAGGTGAGAAATGTATGGACTCTTGAAACCCCGAACTATTTGCATTCCAATCATACTCTTCCTACTTCTCAAAACCAGTTATTGATTCTCATGTCGGAGGTGTGATGGGGGAGAAAGCCCCGAACGCGGAGGTCTACCTCACTACGATTTCACTTTCAAATTCGTAGTTCTTCTTAGGTATTCTCCAAGACCCTATTGCACTTGATGTGTGAAAACTAAAAATCATTAAATTCTTCTTCGTCATTCTCCAAGCTCGCAAAAAATGTTGAAAGCTTTGTAACATGTGATTATTTAATAAATTATACCGGTTTACATTTTTTTAAATGCTTTAAAATACATTTCACTTTTGAATAGAAAAAGGTAGGGGATGTTGAAGACCATTTCTATTATAGCATATCGCGTTGCTTCAAGAACAAAACAGTTTTATAGAAATCACTTGAGAGAAATCGTTAAGAAAATTTCTACATAAAATTGTTTAACCATTTTGATTAGGAATCTGGACTATGTATTTGTTGTTAAGTGGAAGAATGACTACAGAAGGCTTTTTGGGCTCAGTTTATCAAGAACCACCAAAATTGACACCACCAAATGAAACCCAATATCCTACAATCTTCATCCAAACTCCGGTTGCTTTTGTATAGTACACAAATGACACAAAATGAACACAACAACCACAAAATCTAAGGAAAATGAAGAGAATTACACTGCAAAAAGAAGCACACAACCGAGAAGAAGCAGACGACATTCTCTCGAAAATGGGGGCTAGGGCAATAACATCTCTCAATACAAAGAGGCTCCCAATATATAGTAGTAAAGTAGGCTTTTAGGTTAGGTAATGGATTGAACTCAAAAGAGAAATAATAGATAACCAACAAGTAGGTCAAACACCAAAAGCTATCCAATGAGTAAAGAGTCGGGTCATAAGCAACTCTAATTAAATTAAGCTACTTCCAACCGGTCCAAATAGTTGTAGGTTCAGGTTGTTCCATTTAAGGTGTCGATATTTTATTTCAATCATTTGGTCAATACCGACTGAATAACTACTAAATTTAACATCATAGTCGGGAAGGTCGTTTGACAATAATTTGCCCAACATTTTTCGACAAAATTTCCTATATATATCCTTACATCCTCAAAAACATGCATCAAATCAAATTGAATAGAAAACTATTTTTCTTAATCATTGTTGGGAGAGACTAAAAGATGGGGATGTGTTCGGTGGTCTTTACTTGTCTTGCGATCTTATTCTTAACTAATTCCACTCTAGCACAAAACACCGTACGCGACTATCTCATGGTACACAATGAAGCTAGAGCTCGTGTGGGTATGGGTCCCATGAGATGGGATGAAAAGTTGGCCACATAGGCTCGCAACTATGCTAATAAGATTAAAGGTCGATGTCTATTTCAACACTCACACAGTCCATATGGTGAGAACCTTGCCATGGGAACGACTATGAATGGTCGTCAAACCATAAATGTGGGTGGCAGAGAGAAAAGATTACAATTACATTACATGTCAAATTCGTGCTTTGGGACTTGTGGGAACTACACACAGGTGGCGTGGCACAAATCGATCTGAGTTAGGTGTGCACAAGTGAGGTGCAACAATGGTAAGTGGTTCGTTATTTACAATTATGGTCCTCGTGGCAATATTGTTGGACAACGTTCTTACTAGGACATTAATAATGTGATGCATATTATACTTATGTATGATGATACATAAGAGTTTGAGATTAGAATCGTTTTTCTGAGAACAATTTTCAGCTTACTGAGCTTTTCTTTTCATTCACCTTACATACACATTAATCCAATACAAACACTTACATAAAAAGGGAATATCTAATTCTATCAACCAAATTTCGCCAAGTGGTTTAACATCTTATATTTCCACTCCTAAAGATTAGGGTGCACGTTGCCTTGTACCATGGATTCTGAAATGCAGTTTGTTGGTTAGTTGTTGATGTCATGTTGGTTGAATTATTCTAACACCCCTCTCAAGATGGAGTGTGTCTTTACCACTTCAAGCTTGTCTATAAGGAATACGAATCTTGAATAAGTAAGAGGTTTTGTCAATAAGTCTGTTGTTTAATCTGATGAGGGAACATAGTTTATTTCCAATTTTCCTTTTAGGACTTCGTCTCTTACAAAATGAACATCGAGCTCTATATGCTTGTGCGTGCATGGTAAATCGAGTTTGAAGCCATTTCTCTTGCACTCAAATTGTCACACCAAATTCTTGGAGCTGTCCTCTGCGATATTCTCAACTCCTTCATTAAAGATTGAATCCATTTAATTTCTGATGCACTATGAGCCAATTCTCTATATTCAGCATCCGTACTTGACCTTGTAACAACATGTTGCTTCTTGAAACACAAAGATATTGAGTTGTCTCCGAGTTATACATAAAAACCCGTAGTAGACCTTTTATCATCTGGACATGATGCCTAGTTAGAATATACAAATACAGTTATGTCAAGGCTATTACTTTTCTGAATAGAAAGACCATGATTTAGTTTACCCTTCAAGTACCTAAACACTCTCTTAAGTGCCTTCCAATGAGCATCTGTAGGAGTTTGAAGAAATTGGCTCATTCTATTCACAGAATAACTGATATTAGGTCTCGTATGGGCCAAATATTGAAGACCACCAATTGCACTTCTATACAAAGTTGGATCCTTAATAACTTGTGCTTTAGTCTTAGAGATCAACTTGCCCACTGCCTTAGGTGTTAAGCTTTTTTTGAAATTATCATAGCCAAACCTCTTGAGTAAGCCAGTAACGTACTTTTTTTGGGTCGAGTACAATCCTCTTGTGTCTCTATGCACCTCCATAACCAAGAATTGACTAAGATTTCCCATATCATTAAGAGCAAAACATGTGTTCAAACTATTAATAAACTCTTGTAGTTGTTGATTGTGTTTCCCTATTATTACTATATCATCCACGTAGACCAGTGCAAAAAACACATATCCACCATCTGTTAAGAAGAATAGTGAATTATTTGCCTTGGGCTATTTGAAATTCCATTCAGTAGAGTACTCTTCAGTTTCTCATGGTAGGCTCTTGTGGCCCGCCTCAGTCCATAAAAAGCCTTTTTGTTTTTCATTTTTTGCACACAAAAATGAGACTTTTCTCATCTACAAAACCTTGTGGCTGATTCATATATACTATCTAATTCAACTTGCCATTTACGAAGGCATTATTGACATCAACCTATTTAATCCACCCGTCTCTTGATACAACAAGTGTTAAAAATGACTTTCAGGGTTGATGCCTTAACAACAAGGCTGAACATTTTACCAAAATCCACTCGAAGTGTTTGAAGAAATCCTTTGGCAACTTACTTTGCTTTATGTCTCAACACTCTACTTTCTAAGTCATACTTCAACCTAAATACCCATTTATTTCCAATTCTCTTCATTCCAAATTTAGGAGGTACCAATGTTCATGTTTTATTTTTCATCACTGCATTATATTCTTCCTAAATGGCCTTCTTCTAATTATCACTTAGCAATGCATCATCAATAGCTAATGGTTCAGTCTCTACGGATTTGTCTTGTGTAAACCTTTGGTTTGAAGATTCAACCATGTGATGACCAACATTCTGTATTGCATTTTGATCCTAAATGTTCACATCATTTCCCGTATTTTCAACTTCACATCCACTTTTTGGATACCAATTACCACAAGATCAACTGATTCATCTCAGCACCAATGTTTTCTTCATTTACCTTACCTTATACTTCAAGATCTAGTTCTCCGATAGAGAAGCCTACTGCAGGTGATGTACCATGATGAGTTATATGAACTGCACTTTGAGGTATTGTTCTGTGACTAGACTCAACATTAAAGAAAACAAAGATCATATAAGTTTTAGAAGTTTGTGGTTGATCCAGTTTGTTTAGAAAACCAGACTTGAATAGAAATACTAGTTCATCAAATACCACATGCCTGGATATGTAGATTATACCATCTGAGCTTAGGCACTTATATTCTTTGTGCGAGTCACTATAGACAAGGAAGACATACCTTTATGAATGGAAACTGAGTTTGTGCTTTTGGTAAGGTCTAAGACATGGGTAAAAAGTACAACCAAATGTTCTAAGCACTTTGTAATTAAAGTCTCTTCCATACAACACTGGAAAATGTGATTTGTGTTAAAGTATAGGGGTAGGTAGTTTGTCGATCAAATAAGTTGCTGATTTGAATGATTCTCACCAGTAGTATAAGGGCATTTGTGCTTGAGTCAAAAGTGTTGGCCCAGTCTCATAAATGTGTCTATGTTTTCTCTTGGCCATGCTGTTTTGTACAGAGGTATATGGACAAGAATGTCTAAGTTCAATCCCAGATTCTAAGGCAATTTCGTCAAAGTTAGTAAACTCTCCTCCAGTCAGATTGTAGTGTTTTAATCTTTTTTTCCAACTTGTTTTCTACCAATTTTTTGAATTGAATAAAGAAATTTAGTGCCACGGATTTATGTTTAATATGGTAAGATCCAAGTGAATCTACTATGATCATCAACAAAGATAATAGAGTACCTAAACTAGTCCCCAGACATCTCTGTGTGCAAGATCTAATAGAGTTGATGCATGTGATGAGGATATATTAAAAGGTAATGCATGAGATTTTCCAAATTGACATGATTCACAGAAAATTGGACTTTCATTAGCTTTGGTGAATTTATCACAGGACTGTAGAGCTTAACTTAACACATGATTTGAAGGATGGCCTATTCTTCTGTGCTAAACATCAAGCTCTGACTCTAGCAACTTGACACCTTGGTTGACTCATCATAACTGGAATTCATTGAGAAGCAGTTGGAATTATTTTGGTGGTCTAACTTTTTGGTTGTGAGTTTGGATTTAGGATTTGGCAAGCTCAGCTGATATAGTCCATCCTTAAGCATTCCTTGCAGCAAATTCTTCTTCGTTTACAGATCCTTGACAACACAACAATCACGAAAAATTCCATAAATATATTATTATCATTTGTAAGCTAAGAGACACTAAATAAGTTCTTCTTAATTGCAAGCATATGTAACAATCTATTTAGTGAAAGAGACTTATAATTCAATGTAGGAATATTTCCTTTTCCAATATATGTAACTTGAAGAAATTTCCATCACCAACTAGCAGTTTTTCCTTACCTTTATATTTCTTAACAATATTCAGATTTCCTTTGTCAGCTGTCACGTGATTGCTTGTACCAGAATCTGCGAACCAAACTGGATCTTTAAGAGTTCTGGTTCAAGCCATATATGCAGTGGGAGTTAAGCTACTGTTTTGATGATTTTGATTGCTAGGTCTGCAACCCATGTATCTGTCATCATATTTGTTAAAACACCAGCTGGCTGAGTGATTGTTAAGTCCACCAATCTGACAAGGTCCCATATTTTCATTTAGCTTGCTTGCTCTACCTCTACCTCTACCTCTTGTTATGTCTTCAAAATGCAAGGTCCCGCCACTGTTAGTTCATCTAAAGATTCTGCCACCACCTGAACATGTTCTTTGGGCGAGCTATACACTTAAATGGCCAACATTCAATGATGCAAAGTTGTTCTTAACTTGATTCAAATACTCAAGTCTTCTTTCAAAAGTCATTAGCACAAAAGATAGCTTATACCATGATATATTGTCCCTTCTATTAATCTACACCAGAATGGGTGTATATTCTTCATCTTGCCAAATTTGAGTTACAAGATCACTGTGATCACATACTTTTCCAGCTATTTGCAGGTTATCAGCTAACTGTTTGATAGTAGTGAGATATTGATCCATGATCATAGAGCCTTTCATTTTCCTCTGCAATTCTCCAGTAAGGAATTCCATTGCAGTCCATAACACGTTTGAAATGGTACATCCCGTGACCCTCATTGCCATCTTCTGGAGTCATGGATGAGTACAACCAACCCATCCATAGCTGGTTAGTTGAAATCCACTTGTTATACTCAGGATTCTGAACCATCTTTACTGCTGTTTTTACACCAATGGTGGTCTGTGTGGTTAGGAAATTTGGTGGACACTACTTTGTCCAGTAAGTAACCTTCCAGATTAAGCCCTTGGATTACAGGTATAATCATGTTTATCCATAGCAAAAAGTTATTCCTGCCTAGTTTCACCCATGGAGTATGGGCAAGATTCATCCCAAATGGTGAGACGTGGTTCGCGTTAATTTGGGTAGACGATATAGTGTTTAACTCAGTTGGAGCATACTGGTTGCCTATATTGATGTTAGCCATAAGGTCTCTGATACCAAGTTTGAGATCAAGTTTCCACTCACTGAGTTTCTCTTTTCATTCACCTTACATAAATATTAATTCAATACAAAAAACTACATGCAAGGGGAATATTCTGATCCTATCAACCAAATATTGTCAAGTAGCTTAACAACTTATGAATCCACTCCTAAAGATCAGTGTGTAAGCTGCATTGCACCATGGATTCTGAAATGCAGTTGGTTGGTTAGTTGTTGTTGTCATGTTGGTTGATTTATTCTAACACTAAAGAGTGTCTAATAATAAATAAATTCAACGCTCGTTTATGCAGTTATATTAAATGTCAAATTAAAATGTTATTAGGTGCGTCATTATATTTTCTTTAGGCCTAAGCCTTGAATTTCAAAATAAGTACGCTAATGCAAACTACACATGTTTGTGCATCAAATATTGGAATTACATGAAATGTTATTTTGAAGTTCACTTGTTGTGAGAACAAGCTCAAATCCATTTAAGTCGAAATGACTGTTTTAAAAGATAGATCTAAGACGACCTAAGCGTGAGGCATGAAGAAAAATCCCCGCATGTGGAGAACGTGTGAAAAATGAGATCAATTTTATTTTTAACCCCTTAATGCGGGCCTAGGGGCCGAAAGACAAACACTTTTCCCCCGCTGTTTTCTCCTTTTTGAGGTTAAATAAATAAATAAAATAAAATAATGAATTATTAATAGTCTTTTTTAAACTATTAAATATTGGTCTTATAAAAGTAATTACAATAGTCTTAGAATAATTAAAATAATAGTAAAAAAAAAAAAAAAACCCTTATCACACTCAAACTTTGTCACGTCTCACATCTTACAAAACATATCTCGTAATGGGCAACCTTATTTCATGTAATTGAGAGTTCACATTTGGAAGAGGTTTGGACTCATAATTGCAAGAACACGAATTCTTGACATTGACCTATTAAGTTTCACCTTTCTAGAAACAATATTTATTAGAAGAGACACAACTATTGGAATTAGTATCTATATTAGAAGAGACACATCTA